>JABUQX010031588.1:17500-21577 GCA_015478945.1 Trachelipus rathkii | reverse complement strand
TATTATTAATAATATATTATTATTTTAGTGTTTTTTTTTTTTTTTTCTCATTGTCTTATATATTTAAATATATATTATATATATTTATATATATATATATATTATATATATATATATTATATATATAATATATATATATAATAATATATTATATATATAGATATATATATATATAATATAATATATATATATAATATAATTATATATGTATATACATATATATAATGATATACTAATTTATATATATATATATATATATTATATATTATATAATATATATATATATAATATATATATATATAAAGCAAAATAAAACTGTTTAAGTTTAAGTTTTAAAATTAATCATTAGAATAGGCGTCTGGCCCCAGCGTAGCTTTTATAAGTGTAATATTTACCACAAAGGCACAAGGCTGGCAAGGGTAGTTTTTCCCACTTAAATTTTTCCCGAGAAAAACCTTGGGAAAAACCGGAGAGGTAAAAAAAATCAACCGGAAAAAAACAAAAGGATGCCGTTAAAAAAAATAATTATTAATTTTTAATTATTATGTTATTGGTAAAAAAAAAAATATATAATGCATACATATTTATAATAATATAGTATATTTATATATATATATATATTATATATATAATATTAGATAATATATATAATTATATATATATATTATATATATATATACTATATAATTATATATATAATATATATATATATATATATATATATAAGGGAGATATTTTTCATGCGTAAAGTGGTGTCAATTGGTATCTAGATTTTAATCATTGCAATATTTTAATCATAGTAATATTTAGGTTTAAGTTATTCATTGATCCAGTCTGGACTGTGTTCCAGCCTGGACGATGATTTTATCTATGGCTTCATTTATGATCAACCTTAATAATGTTTCATGATACTCTAATGTTATATTCTTTTTCTAGTAATAATCTTTCATGAATATATTATTTTGTTTATGAAGTATTGGTCCAAAATTGTATATATTTAAATAAATAAGACCAATAATAATAACTGAGGAGCCTATAATTGTGAAATCTGTAGTTGTGCTCAAATATAGCAAAGAATCAATCGAAGACCTTGAAAAACCATTGTATATATTTTCAAGGTTAGTGTGTGGTAGTAAATTACAAACTGAGAAGAAGCGGCGTAGATGTAGATGTTATGATATTCCTAATAAATGTAAAAACTATAACCTTATGTATGATATAAGGAATTGGTAAACTTGACGCTTGTTTTACAGGTTTTACTGTCTATTGTAGGAATCCAGTGTGTGGTAGTGAGTCTGATCGTGGTATTTGCCCATTGAGGAGGCAAGCCGCGCGTTTGACCAACCAGGAGGGTTTCTTAACATACAGAAGGATCCATGGTAATCTATGCTTTAATTAAAAATATTGTAATTGGGAAAGTATGAATGCAATAAATACCCAATTACTGTTTATATTTACAGGGTTTTTTTTTTTTTTCCCGGAACTGGGATTCATTCCTGAATCCATCCTCTGTATCGATTTCTAGATCTGGGATTCATTTTCCTGAAATCCTACCACTTGCTGCATGCATTTCGAAGTGGGATTCCTTTTCTTGAATCTTGCTTCGTGTTTGTTTCTTAAAAGTATGTGATATTTACCTGAAATCCATACCCTTTTCTTTTTGTCAATCCCATTTTCCCGTTCAATCTCATGTTAAGTCATCGTTGTATTTGTCTTGGTGGAGTCTGAATTTCTGATTCTCCTTTAACTTCATATGCATGAGCAATATTTGGAAGCGTTCGGTTGGTTTCCACTCTCGATTCTGATTCCAGAGCTGTCTGCGCTCTTGTACATATTTGATACATTGGACCCTTTGTATATTTTCCCAATGCCTTAATGAAATAAGTATCATAATGTAGTTTCAATATCCTTTTTATTATATACATGTTGGGGTTGGATTTGTGTTATATTTGATTCTCACGAAACAATCCCCCACTATTTATTTTGAGCAGAGGTTTAAGTAAACTAAATGACTTTTTTTATGGTCTGTTGTCAATCAATCCTTGTTTATCTGTTTGAATGCTTTATTGATAGATTCGTATCTTCACAGAACTCTATCGGATTAACCTTCGAGTAAAGATCCGGGAACGATCTATATAATTTCGTAAACATTATCTTGGTAAAATTCTCTTTTAATATTCACATTAATACATAGTTAATATATTTGTAAAAGTTCACAATCTCCTATTTTTGAAGTGTCATTCAATTAAGCAGGGGGCCAACGGAGTCCCGATTGAATTAACTCTCCTCTGTTACGGAGAAGGACCTAACTAGCTCCGTTATAAAAATCTCGTTCCATGGTGGTCAGTTGGTTGGCACCTGTTCCTACTAACAATTCAAACACAGTCTTTAGAACATCACAATATCTCTCGACCGTATTATATTCTATTTTGACCCTTCGAAATCTTTCGTTTTCTTCGACCCCTGTCGACTCTACCGGAGAATTATAGATTTTGTTGAGAAGAGATCAGGCCACACTTCACATAAGCAGTGGTACGATTGTTCGAGACACCGGGGAATCATATACTATCGACCGGGTCCCCACGCTTGTTCTCCTTCCCGCAAACAATATATATATATATATATAATATATTACTATATATTATATATATTATATACTATCATAATATATATATATAAGTATTTATATATAATATAATTATATACTTATATAGATAATATTGTAAAGAAAGAAGCACCTATAGATTAGGAAGTTAAAGAATTAATTGCCTTCTCGCGGATTGAACCACGCATGTCTGCACTAGAGGAACAAAAATATACCCGGTGCCAGCCGTTTACGGACTGAAGCTATCCCAATGCCTTTTTATATGGAGGATAGCTCAGTCGTAAACGCACCGGTATATGTCCATCAGTTGCAACATAAGGCGCGTTGAGTTTCAATCCGGGAGAAGGCAATGGTTAATCTCTTACCTTTCCATTCTAAGTCTTTTCTTTAACAACATTCTTAAAAAAGTCCGATATTGATTTATTTGCCATATTAACATTTCTAGTACAATATATTATATATATATATATAGTATAATAGTATATATATATAATATTATATTATATATATATATATATATAGTATATATATATATATTATATATAATATATATATTATTAGTATATATATATTATATATATAATATATATATATATATATATTTATATTATATATTATATATATATATTATATATATAGTATATATATATAAATATTATAATATATAATATATATATAATATATATATATATATATAATCTAGATATATATAATAAGTATATATATATATATATATTATATATATATTATATCTTCTTCATCTACCTTTTTTTTCTCAAGATTCCCAAGATTGAGAGTAAGGTGCGTTACATGCACATTGGAAAAAGAAAAAAGCTCAGTAGGGAGAATATGACCAAAAAGTTCGAAAAAGGAAAGGTCCCAGCCTTTCAGCCACCCCTCTGATACATTATTTAGTTAAGCATACGGTTCCAATTCAGAAAATCCACCCTAGAGCATCACGGACCGCGACGGACGCGCGGGATCCCCTCTTATTGGTTAAATCGTCAAGTTGTAAAAAAAAAAAAATTGCGATTAATTTTTTTTCTGTTTCGGGCGAAAGTGATGAAATTTTCAGGGGGCATATGTAATCGAGGGTAAGATGCAATCTTTTTTACTTAGATAATTTTTCTGTATATCTGCAAATAGAGAAATTTTTTTTAAAAAATTTTCGAAAATATATTTTTTTTTTCGAAAATTTGTTCCAAAAAAATCCAAACTTAATGCATATACAAAGAAATAATCTAAGTAAAAAATGTGCATGCTCCATCTGCACATAAAAATAAGCTCTGAAAATATTTCATCTACGTCGCCATCACCCGAATAGAAAAAAAATTATCTCGCAAATTTTTCATTTCCAAAATTGAAAAAAGTGGACGTTTGGGATTGGGACAACCTGAGCAAAAACTCAAAAAATCGAAAAAAGTACTTCTGTACTATTTTAGATAATTGACCTATCTATGCATATTTCAATT
>JABUQX010031588.1:7500-10000 GCA_015478945.1 Trachelipus rathkii | reverse complement strand
ATGAACATTTCTACGAACACACTAGCGATCTACGACCACTAAACTAATCAATGCGAGTCATATTTCTATCTTACTACACACCATCGAGCACCTATATTAGTCAGAAAACTATCTATAAATCACTGGACACTATTGAAAACTACACAATCTATTAACGACCTATACGCTAGTGAGTGATTCGGATATAGCCACAGAATGATTGCTCGAGAGTGTACTCCTCAATGCGTGCAATCATAGCTCTTGTGTCGTAGTGTCACACAAATTGCATGTTGACTATTTTTTATATGAATATAGTTCTTTCTCCTTTACGTCAGAATATTTTAATCTTGTGTGCCTAGTGCTATACACTTTATTCTATATTCTCCTCACCATACTACTTGGAATAAACCGCCATATATAATTAAATCCCCTAAATACTAAGCTAAGCAAACCTTATAACTCACTAAACAACCCTTAGTTTGATAATAAATAATAGATATATCTCATACTCTTCATATACTAAATTAAATATAAAAGTATATTAGAAAATATAAACTTATAATCTAACTTATTTAGTATTAAAGGATATCTCCCTTAATCCTTTATATCAATAAACTATCACAACATATTTAGATTTATTAAGACAAAGACTAACTCCAACTACATCTTATGCTAACTAATCTCGAAATATAATTATCAATTTCTTGCACATACTCCATAACTGGTTTATCAACCTAATCTCCTCTTTCCCCTCCGCGCTACTATCCTTATAGGATAGCAAATAGAGTAACTAATATAATTGAGTAATCAAATGCTATATGGTGGTTTATTATATGCACCATACAGTTTCTCTGCCTCTCCATTGGATTACATTTTTTATACGTATCAATACACACAACATTATATAAGCCTGGAATGTTATATTATGTAACTACTTCAAATTAGGTATGCAACATTTGAAAATGAGAGTATAGATGCACATAGATTTTTCCTATCTTGATCTCACCGAGAATGTAGATTATAGATTTTGACATGTTATATTCGCACAACAATATTTCTTACATAGTTAGTTGCCAGCCAATAAAAGTCATATATTTATAAATAATTTGAGTTTATAATGCACAGACACCCACGATAATGTGTAGTCATCCTTATCTTTCTACTCTCTTTAATTTGTTTTGAACATATTAGTGTAATTATTCTTTTCTTTTTTAATGATGGTTATATATATCGCAAATCTCAAGCTTATATATCGATCTCGCATCTAACTTATCTTATGATAAAACAATTATAATATGTCAAATTATACATGAGACGAATATTGTGTATGTGTTGTGTCATCTGATTATTCCGCTGCATTTTAGTATATTGGAATTGAGGAGATTTCAGAATCCCATCTTACCTACCATAAAAACTCACAGCTCTCACTTTTTTGACATACCAGTAGTTTAATTGCTTATATGAGAGCATGTGCAAGTAATGAAGATACTCAGATAACACAAAAAATTTATCACTATACTTGCAAAATAACTCACAGATATTAAAATTGCTATTCAAACAAAACGAATAATAAGACGTCAAAATTTTCGCATTAATCTACCATCTTAAATATCCTCTTCCATCAATTACATTATCCCCGATAGAAGAGAAATTTAACTTTAACACACTCAAAACTAAATTTTTGTTTACAAATTAAATATAGACTCCCTCTTAATTCTTTATAATATAAATAAAGTAATACCAATCAATACTTAAGTTCAGATAACATTATAGATTAACACATATACTCAAATTTCACACCGCCTCACCCTCCCCCCACATATCAACAACATTATATAATACTGGAAAGTCTATCACAAATATAAATTGATATAACGCTATTAGTGAAGGCATTAACAGTGGAAACCAAACTTTGACAACAGCAATAAATGATACATCAGACAAATCATATTATTTGCCCCTTTAATTACTCTTATATCATATACTAATCTTGAAGTGAGCTTCTCACCTCAGAAATATATTAAAACCTTAGCTAAGTATCTAATATAATTAAGAAATCTTTTCAGCAGTAGAAGCTACTTCATGGATTACATCCTAGGTTGTGAGGCCTCTATTTCTCACGCCTAACTAATCCCATTACCAACTAAAATTCTAATTTAAAAGAGAAAAAATTACCTTTTTTTATCTCAATTGTTATTGATAAAATTCACTCACCTTGGAAATAAAAATTCTTGTTAAGCACTTGGATTTCACACTCTGCACAATAGATACACCCTTATACACCTAACACTAATGATAATATATTTCCCTATCAATAGTAGAGATAAGAAAATTACATACCACCCACATAATATTCTGCAATCTATATTAACTCAATAAACTCTTTCACCCACCACCACCCCATAATAATAACTACACCACCAACACCTACTCCATTCATAATTAAATAACACACTAATTCACACACTCACAAAGTTAACCCAATAGTAAAAGATTTCCTAGTATATCTATAATTAAAACA
>JABUQX010031588.1:2500-5000 GCA_015478945.1 Trachelipus rathkii | reverse complement strand
TGTAATAAGCGATAAAATGATGTAAAAATTAAAATCATTTGATCTTTAAAGTTACTTCCCTTTAATCATTTTTTATATCCATCTACGTTAAATATTGATCCAACAACAGTTTATATTAATATATATAATTATTGAAATTTAAAATATCCTCATTAATGATTGATATTAAAGCTAAAAAATGCTGAAC
The DNA here is from genome assembly GCA_015478945.1 of Trachelipus rathkii. Classification (NCBI taxonomy): domain Eukaryota; kingdom Metazoa; phylum Arthropoda; class Malacostraca; order Isopoda; family Trachelipodidae; genus Trachelipus; species Trachelipus rathkii. Next base: position 4,813 of record JABUQX010031588.1, on the reverse strand, counting down.
AAAAACAGTAAATATATGTTATTAAGTTAAAGAGCAGGGAATAACATACCCTCATGTAAAATTCCTGACCAAAATATAATACTCATTATTTATGCAGCCATATCAATATTTATGTTAAGAAATACATTACACAAGCCTCTCTTGTCTTTTAATGTCTTGAAGTGACATATATTATTCTGTTCTACGAAGCTAGAATTTATCAAGTCTTGTATTTGCTCGTATTTTAATATAATAATGTAATTTTGCTATTATTTTATATTAATTCTCTAGAAGGAAGTTACATGCTGTTGCAATTTTGGAAAAGTGCGATAAATTAAATTGTTATGAGTCTAGTGTATTCGTCTAATTTTTAATTATTATTTTAATTAGCGCATCTCTCTAAAAAAGTAATAAACTAATCGTGAAATATCATATTTGTAAACTATTTGGTGAGCATTGATTTTCAAAATACTTTATAGTTTGAAAAGTATATGTATATACTATAAAAAATTATCACTAATTATAAGAACTAAATAATTTTTATTATACATATACATAAGTTTAAATTAACTAACCATTGAGAGTTGTAGTTGCAGAATATATTTTGCTGTTCTATAACCTAAATGAGTTAATACGTTATTTTATATATATTAGATATATTATATAGTAATATAATATAGGTATATTATTATTATAATGATATATATTAATATATTATATAGTATATATATAGTATATTAATATAGTATATAATAAGTATTAAATAAGTAGGTGTAATAATATAATAAATGAGAGTATTTATAGTAATATATATATAATATAATATATATATTATATATAGTAGTAAGATATATATATAATATAAAAAATATATATATATTAATTAATATATATATATATATATATATATATTATATATATTATAATAATAATGATTATTGAATATATATATATATTAGATATATATATATATATAGTTAAAGGTATATTATATATATTATATATAATTATATAATAATAATATTAATAATATTATATATTATTTATATTAATGTATAAGGTATATAATATATATGAAATATAATTATAGTAAGTAATGATATTTATATGAGTATATATATAATAGATAATTAAATTATAATATATGATATATATTATATATATATATATATTTAGATACATATTAATATATATATAAATATAATGTATTAATGAGTAATTAATATTAATTATTATTATATATATATATATTATAATATTTACTGTGTATAATTAATGAATAATTAATAATGAAGTTACTGCTAAAGGACTATTAGTGCGAAGGGGACGATGGGGTGAAGAATAATAAAACCTTATATATAGATTAATTTGAAAACTTGAATGTTAGTATATAAATTTCTAATCACTTCAAAGACACGCATAGTTTTAATAATTTTATTATAATATATTATATATTTGTGTATAATTAAATGACTTTGAGTGATTATATGTATAGAAATAAATTATTTTTAATTTAATTAATGTTATAATATAATGTGTTATAGATAATCATCTTTAAATCTTTATGTTCATTTAAGTATATCCCTCCATAAATTTTAGCGAAATAGCCTGTCAGATAAGTTGAAATATGAAGTAGGATAAAATCTTGAAATGCGTGAAATTTAATTGCAGAACAAATTAACCTCTAATTTTTGCACAACGAGTACTCTATTAAATGACATATATATTTTTTCTTCGTTAAATTGTTATTATATATAATCTATCTAAACATTGAAAAAAATATGTTGTAATTATCATCAGAATGTAATAATCTATTAATTCATAAATAACAGCAAAAGATTAAGAATTTTATAACGCTATATATACTTTACTATATATAGTGAGATAATAATGGTACGACGAAGAAAAAGTCTAGGTGATCTATATAAAGATCAGTAGTCATAATATATGATTAGATATACTTGCTTCATTTTCATCGAGTATAGCAGAGCTGCTAAAATAATCATTAGGAACAATGTCGGTATGATAACTGGAATAACGTACACAGACTAACTTTAATTTGCGCGAATTCTGCAATCCTTACAGACTAGTAAAAAAATTTCGAGCGCAACCAGAATTTATGCACTTTTAATGTGACATATATAATTAGGTCTGCTACTCAAAGAGTTAGCAATTATGTTACGTCTGAACTTCCACATAAGAGATAAATCTAATACAAGAGAAATAAAGTCTAATGGTAGGTAATGCAGTGTATAACATAGAAATATATGAAATATAAGAAAGGAATAACATGAAAACTACAACTCCTTTGCTCACCCTAATTATATAAATATA
>JABUQX010031587.1:0-53388 GCA_015478945.1 Trachelipus rathkii | reverse complement strand
ACTATGAGATGGGAGATTGAATGATAATATATATATATATAATATATATATATATATATATATATATTATTATTATATATATATATATATATATTATATATATATATATATAAATAAATATAATATATATATATATATATATGATTCTAGAATACGGACGTAATTATCTGTCATCTTCAATGGTCACCTGAATAGTATTGTAGTAATTATGACAGTGTATATTTCAGTTTTCCCGCACGCAGGAAATATTCTTTAAACCTGGAAGAATAAATCTTTCATCTGCTTTCCTATTAATTAATCTTTATATATATATTATATAATATATATATATATATATATATATATATATATATATATATATATATATAATATATATATAATATATATATATAATAATATATATATATTATATATACCTATATATATATATATACTAATATAATTAATATATATATTATATATATAATATATATATATATATAATGATATCCAGAGGTGGCACTTCCTCCTCTTTAGTCCGCTAGTCCCGCTCGGAAGCGGTGACTACCAGAATAGGTGCGACCTTAGCGGAGGTGCGGAGTCGTCAGGAAATTAACGGACTTGCACGTGCGGATCAAAAAAAGTTTTCCGCTCTTTTGTTCCGCACCTTTTTAAAAAATGGAAATAAGTTTACTTATTAAGAATTCTTATTGGTATAATAATAAAATATAATTTTTATTTTATGTTGTATAACTAATTATACTTTTAGTCTAAGACTTTACTGTTTTTTAATAATTAAACTTCCAAAAAATAATCTCAACCTCGTTAAAGGTACCATATATAAAAAATAAACAACTTTAAATTGAATCTTATAGACTGAATGGCTATACCCTCATCTATAACTTTAATTAATTATATTATTACTATAATAACTAGGCAATATCTTAATCAATTCTGTGTAAAACCCAAATATATATATATACTATATATATATATACATATATAAGATATATATATATATATATATATATATATATATAATATATATATATATATATATAGATATATATATATATACATAGGATACTATATATATATAATATAGATATACTATATATATATATATCATATATATATATATATATATATATATATATCATATATATAATATATATATATTATAATATATATATATATATATATATCATATATATATATATATAATATATATATAGTATATATTAAATATTATGATATATATACATATAATATTTTTTTACAGTTATCACCACCGCTCACGCGCAAAGCCCTATTCTAAGTGAGGGGTTGTTTAAAATAAACAAACAATTCAACTAACGCCAATTACGCAGATGAGCACAGACGCAGGCTTTAAAAGGAGGGAGATTAAATGAGTAGGAAACACAGAAGATGAAGAGAATTCCACAAGAACAGAGGTGGCAGGAAAGAAGGAGGCACGGCAACCGAACTAGTCTGGAGTTGCTGATATCAACGACAAAACTCATTGTGCCGACACAGCACCCCTTGTGCTTACGAGGGCGTCTTAGAGGTCGGTGGCACGTGAGTGGAAAGATTCCCTCGAGCACTTGCGCTACGGTGTACCTATAGAAAAAGAGAATAAAGCACCAACATCGCGCCGCAAAGATAGTAGGTCAAGTGAACTGAAAAGAACAGGACAGTTTATACGAAGTCTTTTTGCCTTTGACTCGAACCCTATCCAAAAAGCCGGGTGAAACCTGAAGCCCCCCCAGATATGAGAAGCAGTACTCCATACAAGGGCGGATTGTGAGGCCCTTGTATAACTGGAGTAACTCGTGAAGAGGAAAAAAAAGTCTCGCAGTTAAAACAAGAACTCCAGCTTTCCTTGGAGGCCCCGCCTTAGGCCAACCGTTGTGATGTTTGAGGTTTCCAGACATTTTTTGTTTATGGTTAAGGCCAAGAATGTTTATATTGTCAACAGGAGAGACGATGGAACACCGCAGAAAGAGATAGGAAAGTTTAAGAAGGTGTCTTAGAGAGGAGATTTGGAGGGAAGGAGGTTTTTTTTTTTTTGAGTGAAGTTTAACAGTCTTGAAAGTATAGTTCTTTAAACGAATTGAATTTTCAACAAGCTTTGTTAGTATTCTAGGAGGTTGAGAAGTGTGAGTAAAGTGAAGTTTTTTTTTTTTTGTTAAAAGAATTTAAAAAGGAAGAATGAGATTTCACAAGAGTTCTTTCAGACGACCCCCATCAACGGAAGGAAATTCTATCCAGAATCAGCGGGGGTGGAACGGGATAAAATTAGAATCGGGAAAGATTTAAAGACGAGACGCGCAATTTCTAGAAGTAAGAGAAGAGGAGCAGAATTTGTGAAATGAGTTGGAATTGAAGAATGAAGGGGGTCGAGTCATCGTCATATACGAGTGAAATAGAGTTAGATGTGCAGGGTGTGAGAAGATCATTAATGAATAAAGTAAGGAAATAATCCATCGACACCCACCGTATAATTTTACACCTCGCCACGCACATATACGTACGTGACGCCAGTAGTATCGCAAGTCATTCGCTTCAGTATATATTATCTACTCCACCGCTATATGTGCTTACGGAACACCGGAATCCTTGCGATATACGGCACATCCAGACAGTGCAGAACCTAGTGAGAGACGAACCGCCCACACCCAGGCTCTTCGGACTCGTGACCTCACCGATGCACAAACGCTATGAATCTAAGGTAAAGCTGCGCGCACTGACAAAGTCAGCCACTCACTATATAGACCAACATCAGCCAACCTCAACGCAATCCCGATGCATCAATTATGAACTACGGAGCCGATCACGCGTTGTAATCATACCCCAGATTTCTCTCACGAGAGAAAATTAATCAGAAATACTAGGGACATAAGTAAGCAAAGAGAAGGAGGAAAACCCAAAGGAGGGGAGCTTGCCGAGAAGCAGTGATAAAACTAGCAGTAAAAAAAAACGTAATGACTGCACGTGTCATACACCGTGTCAAAATGCTAATTGGATATGGTCAAGCAGCCACCACGCAAGGTCTCCCCCGTGGTCTAAGGGCGTGGTCGAAAACCATAACGAGAAAACCATAAATTCAAGTATTAAGATAGGAAAAGTATGTATCCCAGTTAGACCTCGAGCGCTCCGAAGCCGTTACTGAGCGTATCGGGGAAAAGAAGGTGAATGAGTTCCAGATGATCTAAGAAGTTGAGAAGATTTGAGAAGAGTTTTAAAGATCTTTAGATAGAATACAAGGAAGAGCTATAGGGCGATAGTCTAGAAAGATCAGAGCGGCTTTCCTTTTTTTCGGAACAGGTTGGCATTGGACATAAGGGTGCTTCCAACACTGAGGAAGAGTGTGTTAGTATTTGAGACATAGAGAATTTTATAGTTGAACCGAGGGGCGAGGCAGAGATGCGACGGAAGCACAACTCCCTCAAAAACTCGGCGAAAGGAATGCCATCCGGGCCACCCCGCTTCCTGAACGTTCGTAAAATTTCTAGGTAAGCCCTATGCACCCGACTCGTCGTAATGGTAATCACAAAGAGGCAATTGTGGCAATAGGAACCACTGAAGAGGAGAAGGAGCTGAGGAGGAGGAGTATGAATGCCAGTAATCGGTCCACCTTAAGGGTGAAAGTTAGAGGAAAAGGAAAAATAGGAGGCCGTTATACTAGGTATAATTAACGGTCTCTCTCTGTCAGTTTGTATCCTAATAACCTTTCTCTAGCATTTAATTTAAAGCAATCTATACCGTGATTCCAGCCTAAACAAATCCCAGAAAATTAGTCGTTTAAATTAATGATGTGATGGAAAGACAGACTTGTACAGGAAGCTTAATGTATATTAAGTTATAGAATCCTATTTCCCTTTAATTGGTCTTTAAGAGGCCTAGTAAGATATTTCTACATTGAGCAAGAAGAGTGGGAGATGACCAAGGAGATGCGTAGTTTAGCGCAACGTTCGTTTGATGAGAAGCCGCTTGCTCGTCGAAAAGAGTATCCCTGCAACGATTTCTAGCAGAAATGAAAATTAGCAAAGAGTGATAGGAGAACGAGAATTTTGTCCACTCCCGATACGCACACTCTCTAGCCTGAATGGCAGAGAACAAGCACGATCGAACCATGGATTATGAGGAGAGAGAAAGATTTAGTCGAAAAGGGAATGAACCTGCTCATTCCCATCAACGATTACAGCTCCCACCGTTATCGGCAGAAGTCGAAGCGTCACCAGAGGAACAAAGCAGTCATTTCAATTATAGTTAGCGTAGAAAGCAACGCAAAGCCCCCCAATCGGCCCGAACAAAGTGCCAGAAAAAATGAGTAGGGCAGGATGGAGCTTGTTGGAGAGAGATATTGCATTAAGAATATAAGGTTGTGGTCAGATTTACCGATAGAGAGAGAAGAGTGGGGTATTTTAAGAGAGAAGGACTAGTGGTGAAACAATAGGTCAAGTGTGTTCAAGAATTGGTTAGGACGATCCGAATGTGTGTGAGTTCTTTAATTAGCTGCTCCAGATCGTTGAGAATGCTGAATGATGCGGCCTCCTCTCCACCTAAATCGGTATATGAGAGGACCCCAAACCATTCAGTGTTGTGTGCACTCTGAAATCCCCTAAATAGAGGACCTTCGTATTTGGATGTAAGATAATAAACAGTCTCGTGAGAGTAGTAACATATTCAAAAAAGGCGTGAAAAACTAATGTTCTGTATATATATATAATATATATTATATATATATATATATATATATATATATTACATATATTATATATATAATATATATGATATAAATATATATATTATGGGTTTTACACAGAACTGATTAAACATTATATATATAATATATATATATATAATATATATTATATATATATATTATTATATATAATAATATATATACTATATATATATATATATTATATATATATATATATATATAGCTACCGAGCTGATACGTTAAGCATTAGCATGCGACTCTAGCCAGGAGTCGAGGCTTTCAATGATTCTACTAAAGTCTTGGCACGAAATAGACCTTCTTATGGGTGGACAGGGTGGTCAAAATATTTTCATATAATACTATATATATATTAATATATATATATATTATTGATATATATACTTATAATAGTATTATATATTAGAGTATAATATATATATATATATATATATATATGATGTAATATATATTATATATATATATATATATATATATATATATATAAAATATAAATATATATATATAGTATAATATGAGTATATTCTTAAATATATATAGGATGTATATATATATATATATTTATATATATATATATACTATATATATATATATAATATAATATATATATATATATATATATATATATATATTATATATGCTAGAACTTCAAATTATAATATTGTAAAAAATTTTAAATTTATGTTCGAAATTGAAATAATATATAAACCCCACCTTGTCCAGATACTCACTCATAAAAATCACTAAACAGACTAATTCAGACTTTCTACCTCTCTCCGAAACACAATCGCCCGAAAATAAGCCAACCCAAGAAATTCTAATCTCAGCTAGGGAGGTAAACAGCCTGCTAAGTCACCGAGAAGCCAAATCTGTGACTCGCAAAACTCAGAGAGAGGAGAGAGAAGAGAGAGAGAGAGAGAGAGAAGAGGAAAAAAAGAGAGAGAGAGAGAGAGAGAGAGAGAGAGAGAGAGAGAGAGAGAGAGAGAGAGAGAGAGAGAGACTTTTTTACCTTTAATGTTAAATAAATACATCGTTCAAAATATGTAATTTTAAATACTCCATTATTAATTATATGGGGCCTTATATATATATATATATATATATATATATATATATATATATATATATATATATATATATATAGTATATAATTATCTTTTTCAAATGCTTCCCTGGATTAATATTTTCCTATAAATCTCACTTATCAAACTTTTTCCACACTCTGTATGTCTTGCGCCCGTTGTATCTCCAAAATTCATATCTTATCTAATATTTATTAATAGTTCATCATTTCATTTCTGCCCTCTGTTTTCTTTGTTCCTTTTTCCTTTAATATTTTTCTCCTTCTTCACCTACTCCTATTTTTCCCTATAGTTTCTCCATCTTTCATGCTCTTAATTATGATAGTGATTATGGGACTCAAATCCTCCATTTAGTGACATTCTGAAGGAACAAACAAGACAACAATCCAAAATTTATTTTTGGTCTTTTCTGTGTACTTTTTTTTACTTTTTACAATTAAACTTCACTTGAATGATCTTATCGCTAATTTATTTCTTTCCCATCTTCATCAATTTTTTCATTTTCATGTTTTATACTGAAATCAATTCTTCACTAAAATATCTCACATTCTTTCAATATCCTCTTCATAGCTCGATATTTCCAATCTACAATTAATTCTATATATATTATAAATGTGTCATTCCAAGTGAATCTATTTCTCTATGATCTTTTAACCTTATGTTTCAACCACATATGATATTCTTTAATCTCTTCTTGACATCAAAGCTATCATTCTCTTACTGCTGATAACTTAACAATTACTTTCATGAATATTTGATCATAACTTCGTTAAGATTTATATGATTTTTCTCTCTACACATATCTTTTCGTTGTGAGCACGCTTCTCTTCTAAATTTACCATCATGAAATGTTTAAATGTCTACTATTATTTTTTTTTTAAATTTTATCATCTAATCTGTCCAGTATATTTTATGATTCCCTAATATACTTTCCATGTAATCAAATCTTTGTATTAATATTTTACGACTCCTTAAAATACTATATCAAGTAAGCTAATCCTTATTAAAAAGTGCTGTGAATACTCTATTCTATTTTTTTCACTACAACTCATTAACACAGGTAACATTCTTTCTTTATTTGTGTTTATTATTTATTTATCCATATCAACCTGGAAATCACTAGTATTTTTGATCTTCATATCGCAGATCATTTTTCCCTCCCTTCCCTTAATTACTTCATAAGCTTGGTTCACATGACGTTTGTTTTTGTATACTAAAAAGTTTTACTTTAGCTACCACTGAGAAAAATATAAGTAAAATAAAAAAAAATAAGTAAGAAGGAAACTTTGAACAACAGATTATAATTTTCAACGTTTTCACCTACCTAAGGTTAAAATATAATTTTATTTAGCTTAAATATAGTTACATAAAATTAAGTGGACACGCAGCAATAAATTAATAAGATGATCTTTTTGTGATCAATCAATGTTTTGATAAAACATAACTTATTCCTCTCCGTCAAAATCCAATCTTAACTCTAAATATAATATTTTTTTTTTTAAATTACCTTTTCTTTAAATAAGTAAGTCACAATTAAACCATTAATTATTTGTACAATAATTAATTAATAATAATTACAATAAATAAAAATCTAGTACCAAATTAATTTAATATTTAGAGATGACGACAATTAAAGATATAAAACTCGATTTCGGAAGTAAGAAATAAAAGCTAAAGTAACTTGGCTTTAAGGACTGATATGATGGAATGAGGCCATATGTGTATAGGAATACGGATTCAGTAGCACCGAAATTAAGCACCAGAAACCGATGTGTATAAGCACCAATTAATCGAACCTACGGTAGCGCGGTAATTAAAATATGCTTCAGGTTAAAAACGGACCTACAACGATCAAAAACAATTGCGTACGAGAAACCAAAGACAGAAAGTATATTTAAAATACAGTAACTACTTTAAACGATCAAACACACTTATACAATTGTAACCGGTATTTTTTAACATGTCTATTTGCACCTGTATAATATATTAATATACATTATATAATGATTAAATTAGTACATTCAACCATTCTTTTTTTTTTTTTTTTACTTATTCCTTTTGAAATCAGAAACTACCATAAATACTGGTGCTGAGTTGAAGAAGGTCTGATAGGTATTGCCATGATCGTATAAATAAAATAGTGGCGCCATTAGAAAATTGTCCGTGTTGTTCCAAAATGCCATCAAGAGTTTATTTCTATTTGGATGATGTAATGGATATTTATTCTTTATGGAAGTAATTCATTCCAATTTCTTCAGACAAATCCAATAAATATTACTGTTCGCATTATTCTTAAATCATATTGTACTTTCAAACTTGTCTCAATAACATCTAATGTTCTTCAATCAAAATCGCTTCTTCGTTTACTCTATCTAAATTCAATTGATTTTATTATATATTTTTAACTATTTATATAAATAACTTTTAAAAATGTAATCACTTTTTTAATTAATCCATAATTGTAAACTAATTTAGTTTTTCAATACCATTAAATATCACTGTATTTATTTCAAAGTATATTTAGTTTAAATATGGTTAAGTGATTGTATAATATCAAAATAGTGGATATTTATCAATATATTATATATACTATGGAAAGTAATATTTATATATATAGATATAATAAATATTAGAAACTAACTATATATATTATTGCACTTAATTGCCATAGCAGATAAAAAATTTTACTTTTGAATTTCGCCATGATTTATTTCTTCTTTTTTCACTGCACGGAGTGAGTAGATTTATTTTGCTTTGAAAATATACACATTAATTTTTCTAATAGTAATAAAATACATGTTGTCTTAACTTTATAATGCCATTGATTTAAATTTCTATTCCTTTTGGCTAGAGATCGTATCATATATTTCATTATATTTAGTATAATGCATTATGTAGAAGGCAAATTTGCTGCACACAAAATATATTATAAATTATAAGCAAAAAGCACAGTCTTCAAATAAGCTTTATCTTATATCCTCGAAATATATCTATTGATAAAATATATATTAATTGTCTCAACATTTTCTTTATATTGAGGTTTATCTTTTTATGAGAAAATAGCTTCCTAATTTGGCAAAGATTTTCATCTCACTAATATGTATATTAGTATATATTATAATATAAATGTTTAGTAAGAGATTGTGATATTGCTGTAGATGAAGTAATTAATGTTTTAACGATAACACAAATATTTTGTACGTGTATTGTGCTTCTTTTTTAAATTTATAATGTTAGAAATCCATAAATCCCTAATTTGTATTTAGACTCAATTAAATTAAATATATATTTTACTTGAAAAAAAGTAAGAAATATTTAAGGAAAAATAAATGACAGGTTAACGGAAGTGATTATCTTATTTTTACATTTATAACTAATTTTATCTCAGTCTGGATAGCAGAAGAATACACTTACAATACTTTTTTGATTTAATAAATAAAAACTAAAAGGTAATAGAGATAAACTAGGATTGTATAAAGTAATAGGTGAAAGGGAGAGGAAAAAATAAATTACTTCGCGATGAAGAAGTCAAAAATATACATGTTTCCCCAAGGTTATAGAATGAGATAAAATTAAAAAAACTAACAAATAAATGCGTGGTAGAGAAATATGATGGTTATGAGTTAATAGATAAAATTTGAATAAGGGTCAAACACCTCTTTTTAAATTAGGATTATAGACTTTATTTGTAACATTAAAAATTAACTCATATGTTTACGTATAAATAATAAATATAATATAAATTAAAAACAGTAATTTTTAGATGCATGATAAAAGATAGGGGTTCAAAATCAACGATCAACACGATATGTTTTTTGACGAAGATATATTAAAATATATTAAAAAAAAATCTATAGATAAATTAAACAGTAATATATTTAGTTTTTCATATTCAAATTTGCTTCGAAATAATTTTGAGTAGTAACAAAAATCGAAAGTAATGGAAAAAACATAATTATATATAAAATTCTTTAAAAGAAAAGTATGTGATTATAAAAATATCTGATTTACTCCTAGTAAATAGAAAGAATAAAAGTCACTTATTTATACTATAAGTTGTCTCAAAGAAGAGATATTAAAGAATATCATGATGTTTGAAAACATCCCAAAGGTTAATATAAGATCGCAGATGGGAAGAGATACTCATTCCCTAGGAAATGGTTATTAAGGACAAAACTAATGTCTGGATGGTTATTAGTCAGAGGCTCCAATGTAGAGTGGAATATATTATTGAAATGGAAGAAGATTATAAGTGAAAGAATTAATTAATCCCCTGTCCCATTATGCATTGTGAAATCATTATGTTTCTAATTTTTCAAAACAATGAAATTACAATGAAAAATAAAAAGAAGTTGAATGAAAGTATTATAAGCCTTATGAAGCGAAGAGGGAAAGGTAAAGAAAGAAGAATACAAATGAAATAACGGAACAATTTCCAAAAATAAAAAAAAAAGGTAAAATGAAAAATTCAAAAAAAACAACTGAAATTTACTAAGATCGATATGAACTAAACGAAAATACACAAAAGAAAGTATAAATAGTTCTTCGATCTGAAATGGTTTAAGTTTTTGTTTCTCCTGGGTTTTTTCAGAATTGATCAGCGTAAAAATTTGTCATGCTGCGCCAAAAACATGAAGTGTAAGTGATGTGTCACACCCAAGGGTAACTCTTCTCTTTCCCCGATAATTACTTATCTCTTTTGTGGGAGCTTTTTGTGGATCTTTTGTGGATGCTTTTCTGGATCATTTTTACACTTATCCTACAAAAAGATGGTTATAATTAAGAATAGGGCTTAATTTGAGCTATGATTAACATGAACGAAAAGAGAAAAGATATTTTCACTATTCGGCGGATAATCACCAATTCACAAACAACAACAAACACACACAACAAGAGAACACCATCACTAGTAAGGACAGCCAAAACACAAATATGAACACATTACAATAAGTAAACTAAAACAAAATATATTATTTAAAGTAGATAATATATGAATATATAATTAAAAGATATGTAAATGAGTATAAATTATTTGTGAAATTATAAATAAAGCTAGTGAGCAAACAAACATAGTAAAGTAGTTAGGTGTAGATAAATAAGTTATGATAAGTCTCACTCACTGAAATAGTACACCTTAAAATACAGATAATAAGATAATATTAATCCATAGGGAAGTTAATATTTGAATAAAAATGAATAATAATGATAGTGTATGAGGTAATAAAATAATATTTTAAATTTTATTTATAATAAAATACGGTATTATATTATTATCTTATACTTAAACGTGGGAATAAAATTATATATATAACTTTATTATTATATATTATTAACAATATAAAGTATAATAAAAATTACGTAAGGAAAGCTAAATCATTAATTGGTGATATAGGTGAGTGATGTCCCTATATATATATCATGGTTAATAAGGAAATTAGGCCGGTATATATATATATATATATTATATGTATGAATTATATGTATGATAAATGGATAAGTAATTAAATATTAATAACTCACTCAAAATGACCTCACATATAAATATATATAATTAAGTAACAGTAATAAATTAATATATAATGAGGTCATCTTTAAGATATTACCTAGTCTAAGTAATTATAATAATAGTGAGTATAAAAAAATTTAAAAATATTAATAGATTTAAAGTATAACAGAATAGTTGATAAAAGGAATAATTTGGAAATGGAAATAAATAACAAAACAAAAGTTAATTATGTTAAGAGAAGATAATAAGGGTCATCTTAGAAATCCGTTAGTAAAGGTAAAAAAATAAAAATAATGATGTAAGAAACGAAGGTTGAAAAGGAATAAAGGAAAATGAAAGAAAATGAAAAATCGAATGAAAAGTTACATTCGCAGTTTGCACATTCATGTGATAAATATTAGGGAACCTTTCAAAATACGGAAGTAACTGTAAGGATATGGAAAGTGGGCTTATGAATAAATTGAAAAACCAGGGTTATAGTAAATTGAAAGATTTTGAGATGCATAAAAGATACAACGTCAAATAGACCCATAGTAGGATATTTTCTTGGAGCAAAACATTTAATGAAATAATTATATTAGACATTGGATAATTAATTGGAAGGAGAAAATGATAGACCTGGCCTAGAGATACTCTAAAGCTAATTGAATAAAGGGCCACTAGATATTGGCAAGCTAATTGATAAAGGATAAAAAACCAGAAATCACAATGAGAGCTTTAATTTAGGCTGGTTTATATGCTTTGGGTAACCAGGAAAAGTGATAGAAGGTTTGAGGGTTTGAAAATGAAAAAACGAGATAAGAAAAATAAAATGAATCATTCAAGCTTTAGTAACGTTGGCTGAGAGCAGGGAATGGATCAAAATATGGCCTTAGGATTAGGAAATATGTGTGTTAAGTAGTTTAATAAATCAAGGAGGAATTGTGTATGGAAATATCCAACGTACCAAAATCTGTGGAATGAAGGAAAGTCAAGTCCGTCCAAAAGAAAACTAAGAATGATGAAATGATAATGAGAGAAATTTTAAATGATATGTTTTAAGTTAGAATTAATATAATAGAATATGAAGTAGAGAGAAAAATAAGTAAAATTTGGAATAAAAATTTGTAATGAATCATAAACTACAAGATGTAATAAGAAATAGAAAAGTCTACAACAAAAGAGAAGAAAAGGAAGATTGGAAAGGATCAGCTAGAACTATTGGAATTGGTAACAAAATCCTTGTAGGTAAACATGGAGATGCTGTTAGAGAAATAGCTATAATACATAGCTATAATACTATGATAATACCTATAATAATAGCTATAATACCTTTAACAAGGTTTTAATGGAGAGGAAAGAAGAGTTGGAATGGAAAAAAAGAGAATTTAGGTAGGGAAAGGAAGGAAGCGGATAGAGAAGAGAGTGTGAAGACGTTAGAAGATACAGAAGAAGAAGGAGAGAATTAAAGCCTGATATAGTGACGATCAAGGAAGTAAGATATCAAAATTCAAACTTCAAATATTTAAGATCATCAATAAAACATTGAAGAAAAAAATAAATGGGGAGATATTAGGTAGGGCAGGAAAAAGAAGGAGTCACAGATGGGGAGATAGCCACATCGTGGAATATTTATCTAATGGAGAAGAAATATGGTTAGATATTAAAGAATTTAAAGGATTTAAGCGATGAAGAAGAAATGAAATATACTAAGTGAGATAATTAAAACCTAGGAAAAAGAATTGAAAAACTGTTAAGGAAAGGAAACCTACGAGGGAGTAGTAGATAAAAGACAAAAGGCGATATCGGTTCGTTGGATTATGAGGGATGTGTTAGGGCTGTGTTGTTTTTGAATCACATGCAAAGGCACGTGTCAAGAATATGGAATTCCCCTTCATATTGAGTGTGGAGTATATACTAGTCACTCGGTCCTGCGTGAAAAGAATTAAAACCTCGTTGAAGGAAAAGGGAGGGAACACCAAATAATTGCTGAAGGCAGGGTGAGGAGATTTTTCGTGTAATATTTACGTAGTATTACAGATCTATCAGAGCATGATAGCGAAAATAGTGCAACTGAGGATACCCTCGAATCCGTTGGAATTATACTATTTAGCGAGCGAGCAATACAAGACGTACCAAACATTTGCGAGAGCGACATATCACAAGAACCAAGATCTATGTTCATATCATATATAATTTCACTATGTCTAAGTGCTGTCTCTCGCTTAACAGACAGAAATGGCTTCGCGGTGATATATAGGATGACTCAGAACCATGCCAGTTGTGATAATTTAGCCACTCTCCGTGACTGACTATGCGTATATATGAGAGGCTAATATTGCCTGGTATCGTGATGTATCATTATTAATCCCAAGAATTAATGAATGTCTTTAATACATTATCCCATGTCCTAGAAGGTGCTACCTTACGCATTTCAAAAGAATATGGATACAACTTGTCAGAAACAATACAAATAATATACATAGTCCTAGTTTAACTCTCTAATTTCCGAGAATCGTCTCACCCCGGGTATTGTGAGGCAATATTAGGTGTAGAACTGAGAAATGTGTATATGGACTTTAAGAATAAATTAAGTTATTATATTAAACTGATAGTAATTACCTGCCTAAAATATGAAATATTGAGGTGAGTATATAAAATAAGTTACCTAGTAAGTGTTTGAAGATGAAAAATAAATAAATATAGAAAACATAAATTTGTATTTCTAGGTAAAATGGATATATAAGTATAGTAGGTATGAATAAAATTATAATTGTTAAGGTATTTAATATATATAAATGCAATATATATACTTGTAATATAATTTTGTTAAAATGGGAAAGTTCTGGTATCGAATTTTGATTTTTGGTATTTTCGAAAATAATGTTTGCTGAAGCAAAATATAACCGACAAACTCACCATAATAATTAAGATAATATTAATCAATGCGAATCCGTAAGTAGGAGAGTTGAACCCTATACCCTGTGTGTAGAATTTTACTCCAGCCACGAGTGTTACCTCGAGACCACGATTGGCAAAAAGATATATCCATCAGGTTTGTTACTTGAAAGCTTAGTTGTCCCAATGAGACGATCTGAAAGCAATGTCGTTGGACACCGATTATATCGCGTCCCATGATTGTGGTGCATGAATAAAATGAAAATATTGAGACTACACCCGCACAAACAACTCAAAGTGGCAGTCAGTGTGCAGAATGACACAAAAAACACAATAGAAATACTGTGGAACAGGCATGAGTATATATTGTTAAAACCGAGACATGAATGAAATAACGATATTTCAATAAGAATGAACCTGTGAAGAATAATGTGTAAAATGCAATAATATC
Source organism: Trachelipus rathkii (assembly GCA_015478945.1). Taxonomy (NCBI): domain Eukaryota; kingdom Metazoa; phylum Arthropoda; class Malacostraca; order Isopoda; family Trachelipodidae; genus Trachelipus; species Trachelipus rathkii. The sequence continues at coordinate 38,746 of JABUQX010031587.1, read as the reverse complement.
TATTAATGTCCGGTTAAAAATTATCCAGTGTTGCCCCTGACCCGAGTGTTGCGGGAGGCCCATCTTGAGGTTAGGTGTTCAAGACACGCCTTAATTATTCTATTTTAAGCTAAGCTTTCAGCAAGAAAATGGATAAATTAATCAAAAATAAATTGGGATGCACTTTTGAGCACATGCAAGTAAAGTTAGGTCTCGAGGTAACACGTCTGCAGAAGTACGCATTCACGATAGGGTAAGCGTGAAGTGTTCACAGGAAAACCTCACGTAGTTGCCAAAGAGAACACATTCCTATAGGAAATATACAAATAATTGTTGCGTTTATTGCGAGCGAGAACATATGGCTTTTTCAGGTTGCAGACCTTTGATGATTGGGATTAAATACTACGAAGTTCTAATATTTTATTTACAGTTTATATTTGTTTTGTTTCACACAAAATAAAATTATAATATGACTATCTTTTACTTGATAATGAAAAGTGATGAATAAACATAAAAGTTCGAATTAAGTTAATGTCATATTAATAATTATGGAAGTAAATGTAATAATGTAGAGAAGTTATATATATGTGAAAGATGAAATTATTTATATTTAATATTGAAATAAGTAAATATCATCATAGAGCAGATATTAAACGTCACGAGACAATAATTGTCTAATAAGCGTACTAAAAAGGGGAGCAATAGATCAACAGGTTAAATTACGAGTGTTCCAGAAGACACGATTGCATATTATAGTAACCGACACCAATAATCGTAAAAATACAACCGGTAAATATAATATTTAACATCGCGTCACGTTACGCCACACAATTAGAAGATAATCTATATAACAATATGTGCTCCGGAATATAACGACACACGAGATTTGTTAATTTAATATCCTCACAAGTATCAATAAAAGAGAAGCTGTAGCTAATGATATCAAACACACTCTAACTACCTCAAAAAAAATGAGTAACAACAGTAGTGACAGAAGGCGGATTGAGGAATATTAACAGGTCCTCGCATCGTTGTACGACAATGGTAAAGTACGATTTTGAAGCTCATAAAATAGTTATAACAAGCTCCAATCAACATTAGTAATTTGTATGTTGAAATATCAGCAATGAATTAAACTCTAAAATATGTATGGTAAAGAGGTTTGAGTTATGGGAGATAATAGAACGCAGGATTATTATAATAGTCAAAAGATTTAGTGAATGCGCATTAGGAGAATTAGTGGCCTGCGGTGATACACTTCCAAAATGATTGCAGATATAAATTAAGTTCACGTTAATTAATTTATAGACTTATTAAAGAAGTGACGTGAAATTAAGTTTTATAATTACGTGATAATTAAAAGTAAAAAAGTAGTATGATGATAAAGAGAATTAAGACTGGTGAGTATAAGGAATACTAATTAAACTGAAAAGTCTGCAATTTTGATTTTAATATAGATAATTGTAGGTAATTTAAAAAATTTTCAGCTCACAACAATTTTTTTAAAATCACCTTACTCAGAACGAATCTCAGTGTTCATTGTACATAAATATCATTGACCATTCATTTGTGGTCACCCTGTATATTATTATCACAATTCTTATTAAACTATTTTATACACACTATCTTTCATTCCCCTACCTTCTTACATTGGTTACATAAATTGGAAAAACTTCTAATTTTAACTATAATTTCACTTTCATTTAAACATGAAAAATCATTCCATATTTTATCTTTCATAATAAGTTTCTTCAATCTAGATAATTCTGTAACTTTTTGAAGTTTCCTGTAAAAAAGCACATGGAAAACCTGTAAAATCTTTTACGATTCATGCAATTCTTACCTATTTTACTGGTAATAACCTTTTTCATAACTCTTTAGTTGCATGATTTCACTTCTGTGACTCGTTTTTTCACATATTCTTGTCTCTTCACAGTCTAAATTTCTGACTCAACACATGACAGAAATCCTCACTCTACTACTCACTCTACTCAAATCCTCAATCTACATTCTCCATTTCTACTGATTTTCACATTTTCAAGCATGGTTTCTCGGGACACATGTCACCTTTATTTATAATAAACGGTCTGTATTTTTTCCTCCTCCAGAGAGTCCTTAGCTTTTTTTTCTACCCTTTTACATTTAAATTAATTTCTTAGTTGCAGTATTAACTTACTAAAATTACATATTCTATAACTCACTACTACTACCACTTATAATAATAATATTACTACTACTCTACAACAACTCTACTAACACTACTCTACTAAATCATAACCATAACTTACACAACCACCCTATCTTAACGCACTATAACTACTCACTTCTAACTACTCAATATTTATACTAAACTATTCACTACTTTAATAATTATATAACTTGATACTTACCTACTTTTACAACCACTTTACTACTAACTGAGGGACTACTTAACTATCCACTTATTTTCTAAACTAACAAACTACGAGACTAACGCAAGACGCTGACTTTAACCCTTCACACACACTATATCTATATATATATCTATATCCTTATTATACTACTATATACATCAGACTTCTTCTTAAATAACAACTCACTACTTTAACTCTATATCACTACTACTCTACTTTCTATAACTTACCTAATATTTCTACACTCAACTTACTATCTAAATCTACTCCATATCTATTCATATCACCAATCATTATTATTAACTATTTTACTTATCATCTCATACTACCAAATTCCACTATTTAACCCCTTACAAAACTCACTTTCTATAAGATGGAAAACCACTACTAAACTACAACTACTAGTCTATATTTACTCAATACTACACTATTAATCTCTATCAGAGGCCAACTGCGTAGACGGACATATTAACTAACTCAAGTGGCTATACAACTGCATATATCTCGATTCTGACCATCTCGTCACTACCTTGAGTTGAGCGTGAGACTAGCCGACAGCTAGCGTGAACACAAAGTCTTTACTAACTCTATACTATAACTACCACTTATTTAACTACTCATCTATCTACCTACTAACTACTTACACTACATATCATACTATCACCATAACAATCTATTACAAAACCCTCAATACATACTACATAATTAATAACTACTATTAAACACTAACTCATACATAACTACTCATTACAACATAAACTCTTAGCTACCTTAATACTTATATAATTTATATATTAATATAACAATACTTACAATTAACTCTACTATCAACAAATACATGATAAGTCACAAAGTACCTAATATTTATCATCTATACTTACTACTAAAATCTATAAGATCTAGAACATCACCAAACTGAACTACATACCTTATAAACGATATCATAATCCTAATACTACAACTCTACTTCTATCAACCGGTACATAACTACCTATAGTATCACTTACTACTATCATCTTACCTTATCCACTCTACATACCACTCAATATCATACACCCTATAGTACTCAGTACTTTTCTAACTACTAAACTCTACATACTCATCTCTAAGTCATACACTATGTTAATATTCTATTTTTCCTTTCATTTACCAATACTTTACCTATAATTCTACATAATATGCACTCTATTCAATCACACTTACTTTTCCCATGGCCAGTTGCAACATTATGCTTAACTTACTATACTATCTATACAATTTACTATATTAACTGCTTTGCCATTATTTCTTACTAATCCTACTACTATTAACTTTACAATATTTAATTACTTTCTAATCTATCCATTATCTATTCTACTACAAATCTCAATTCTAATACCCTATTATATACGACCTTACCATACTATATTATAAAATAACTCTACAAACTCGATCACTGATATCTACACCACTCTATAATCTCTCACTACATCATAGCTACCCACTATCCAACTTCATGCGCTACCACTCTCAAACAAATCAGTTTAACACTAACCTAATTATAACTAAAAAATCTTATCATATTTACACTATTTTTTTACACTAACATAACTTCTTATCAATCACTCACACTCAATATAGTAAGCGATCCACATACATATTCATACCGCAAAATCATAAAGCACACCGAGCTCTACACTACGACCACTTGACAACCAGCCTAGCCTCGGAACACGATACTAACCCTAAGCTCAACTAATCTACAATTAAAAAATAAAAGTAATTGTAAATAAGCCCCGACGAAATATATCTTTCGAGTATAGTACGACCCTGCATAGAATATGTTTTAAACATCTAGGAAGATCTACATGCTATAACTTACAACCTCTACGAGACCGGTTTACTAGCGAGCGTAACCTAAATTTTTGTAGTCACCAATCTTACCTAGTCTAGCCGAGTCTTAAACTACCTAACTACTATCATACCACTCTAACTACCTACGTTTACCTCCTAACTAACCATAACTTTTCGTACATCACCTAACTCTACATGCTACCTGACCATTCTTACTAACCAGATCACTATCAACTCACTACTACAACCAAGATTTTTATAGACTATCTCTATAATCTATCGCGCATACTAAAGCCACTGTACTACCAACAATTAACAACTAAGTTCGAAGGTACACACTCTCTTACTACTAACATTACTACAGGAGTACTTATTATATTATACTACTATCATCTACTAACCTAACTACATATCAAACCTACATCTATCACTACACTCTACTCCTAACTTCTAAGGTCTACACCACTATTCTTATCAACCAATCTCTATCTACACTCTATACTTACCTAACTCTACAACCAATTATATCAAACTAACTTAACTATCTAACCACTTAAAATCTACTAACTCTATAATCAAAAACTCAGCATCAAAGACTAACATCCTCCTCGCGAGGACACCAGGATAAGCAAGTCACTTCACTACATAATTCATGTCTTCCAATACTAATTCACTATATCATAATTTCAGTCAAGCAATACAATGCCAAATTTATCACTCTAACAAACACTTCTACTGATCCTGAAAACTTAACCTTAACTTATCCTAGATCTTGACTACTACCTACTTCTACAACCACTCTATCTAACGCACTCTACAATCAATTACATATTCATAAGACAACATACTTCACTCCATAAATAATCAGTTCTACTACCATGAACTACACAACAACTCTACTGACCGAACATCACTACTACCATCTACTATAACCACCGCTGTTCACTATATACTCGTATGCGATTCTCACTCTGTTAACTAGCCACTGCTTACTAGCTCTGTAACACTAGCTACAACAACTCTATCTCTACCACTCAACTATTCTTTACTAACAACCACTATACTAACCAACTTATCAACCATCTACTTAAACGAATACGACAGCTTAAATGAACTTGAGCACACTATAAAAACCACTACTGACTCACCAATGTGAATAGGCCTAGACGGCACCTGCTATCATCTATCCTGATAGTAGCTTTCATACACGTAACTTGCACTCAACATGCTACACATTACTCTCTGAGCATGAGTTCAATCATCACTTAAACCTTTCACTAACTATCATAACACTTCCTACACTACCTATATCTACTACCATAATTCTATTCATTACTATATTATAACACTTCATATAAACCACCTCTACTACCCAATAAATTGCTTACTACTCATATACTCTTAAATATACTGATCAATCTCACTACCTATCTATCTCTAAGCTTACTACTATATACACATAATTGCTAGATCTACACTACTTTACATACTAAACACCATTTCTAAGCCTATATAATATATCATTATCAAGTATATTTATTTATTTTATTTATCTTACTCTACCTACAACTCTACTATTCACTCTCATACTAATTATATCATACTTACTCTACTACCTAAACTTTCTACTACCTATAACTACTACTACGCTACAATCACATATATTATAACTACATATATATTAACGTTTGAGGGGTGGTGATTATGTTCTTAATTATTTTTTTTCCTGTTACTCATACTCTCCCTCGAGCGTACCGAGTGGCTTAGCTACATTTAATACAAATAAAAATCATTTACAACATGGGCTACATACCTATTCATACTTAATCTAAACTAACTACACTTTATAACTTCACTTAATAAATACGTCAACTTACTACTAACCACTCTCACATATTCATTTACTCTGGCAGCTCACACTATGTACTAACCTGTAGTAGTTATACTTATAATCATAGACTATACCACTCATACTAGACCACGATACTATCTATACTATATACTTTTTCACCATAAAACACTATCATAACTCGAGGCTTAGCCGGTATAGATCTCTACGTTAATACAAATTAACTAAGATAAATATACACTCTAGCAAACCGAGCGTTCGTAAGCTAAGCTTGACGCACATTACTAACTATACGAGTGTAAATGAAAAAATATAGAAGAGTTTCTGGTTTAGCCAAATACATAAATTTAATATTATATGTTATCCAAAACTATACGAATGTGAGACTCTAACTACCTACTTGGAGAAGCAATCCAAGATGCCAAACTACAACTCCACCACATTCAAACTAATCGAGAGCAACTCTACAACCCCACAACTTACTCAACACACTCTTTCCCATACCCTACCCTCCGATCGAAACAAGAGATTTTTACATGCTAGTTCTATAAATCTAATTATCATGCTATTTAAGTACTCTTATGTACTTACTGGCGAAAATATGTCACTACAAACCAAGAGGTATCAAAGCTACCATGATAGCTGTTTGTAATCAGAAGATACCAACTAAATCATTTCTTGAGCAACATCCTCGCGATCCATCTACTCACCTAACTGCTGAAAGTAGCTACTAACCGACTTCTCTCTTCATCTCCCATCATAATAATTAGTCACTCATCCAATGCATTGAGCTAACAACTTACCTAATCCCTACTCTAATGGCAACTCACTAATGTCTAGAGGATCTCTATGCGCAAAGCTATTTTCTCAAACCTACTTCTGACAGTTAAATTAACTATACTGCCAGCTATGAGCTCACTACCTATTTCGCACTTTCATAATAGCCACCTTATTAACCTACTCTCACAACCTACTCTATAGCATAGGACTATCTGTTTAATAACTCTGAATCTTGAGTACTACTCCTACCTGCTTTTCTTCTTGGTGATAGTACTACATCTTCACATCATTTAACGCTACACTCAGAGAGCGACATTACTTTCTTAGAGCTACACCATGACCTGTTCGAGCATGTTTACTTCTCTCTCTCAATCACTACCGGGAACTCCGTAGACAACTCATACTCTATTCCTCAGTGATACACATTTTATTGATATTTTAAACACTTGTTCTAGACTACATAGACACGTATCAACCACTCTGATCTTAACTCGAGAGTTCTTATATCTACTCACTAATAATATATTTTTCATATATAATAATTACGAGATAAGGCTAAATTTATATAGAAAATCACTCGTTCTCAGGAGCCATAGCTTTAGAGAACATAACACTCATTTCTCATATAGTATACCAGTACTATATTACTACAAGCTGAGCCTGGTAAACACTTTACTAACCTGACTTCTAAACTACCTTTATATCCACCAAAACTGCATTAGATCTACCTGCATTTACGTAAATCCTAAAAACTACTTTTACTTTCATCTGATAAGTCAGAGCCACAGCTTATATCTACCACAAATCTCTAATTTATCGCCACACACCCATCCATATCAGAGAGTATACTATAATGTGTTATTCTTACTCATATCTATCACTGACTGTAGAAATTCTTACACTCAGTGCATATCTGTCATCACACTATCTAGATCTTAACTCTATGCGCTTGCAAAGTTGTTAGCGAGACCTATTTTCCCTTGATTAATGATTATCTACATGTTTTCTATTTCTCACCTCCTTATATGGGTGGAGCGTAATATCGAAATCACAGCACCTTACGTATACACACCTTGACATTGAACGCTATCCTGAGTCACAGACCTCTAGCAATCCATCATACATCAACACAGTTAAGATATGATATACTTTAGCTTTCACTTAAACCATATTCGAGTTATAAAAATCATCTAACAACCTTTGACTTCTTTATAAACACAGCGAATTGCCTTAAATGTATTATATAACCACTCTAGCAATCATATAACAAAACAACGTACATTTATTTCCAACATGAACACATAGAACGTACTTTCTAATCAAATCATATCTTTACCTAACTTACATTAGCTACTATACTATTACAATCCTATCATTCTTTATCCTAACCGTCATCTTACTACAATCTTACCTACTTCTACCATACACTGTGAACTTACGACGATGGTTCAGAAATGCACTTTCTATAAGCTGAGTCTCCTGAATAAATTGGTAACTTTCTACAATATGAAAGCACAACGTACTAGCTTCTCGTAATGTAGCCTAGCCTTGAATGACTCATCTTTCCACTTCTATCTGACCAGTATAAGCTATTTATCTACCACTCTAGTATCACACCCTTCACTCAATAATCTGAGCCTATTAACATACTATGAGTTATCAACTCATATGCATGATGTCGAATTGACACTTACTGACTACCTCATACTTCTACCCATACTCTAAACATATAGAATTATGTTTATTAAGCCTATTACTCGGAAATAGTACTGAAGTAGCAGGATCAAGCACTAACTGAGCCTTACTTTCTTTATCTGAGCGCAGTCTCAACTACCAGTGTCTAAAACATCGCACTTTTCTGACCTGCCACACTATGACTCAGTGCTATAACCCTATCAATCTTCCTAACTGCGAACGTAGCTCTACAGTACCGAATCTTGCTACTTATCTCTGGGAATCTAATCAATTACTACCAAGATAACTCTCTAGTGAATAATCCTATATAAATCTAGTCCCATTCTACTACCACTCTCTAATCAATCCACTCTACACTACCTACTCCTACTATACCACTATACTAGCAATTACATACTACCATACCTACTCCTACAACCATCATATACCACTTCTACCACTTAATACACCACTCTTACATAGCACTCATACTACGCTACTATATCTTACACTACTATCATCAACCACTCAACTATACACTTAATATTACTACCAGAAATCTACAACTGCTACTACCACTGCTATTACTACGACTTATTATACTACCACTTACTAATACCACTTACTACAACCACACTACACTACCAAATTACTATTAACCACTTCTACAACCACATCTATCTAAAGCTCAACTCTACTACACTTCTACAACCTACTCTAACTACCAACTTATTACAACCATATTACTAACCACTAATTAACTACTACTCTTACACATACACACGAACTAACCAACAACTGCTACTGACACACTCTACAACCCTCTAACTACCTAACTTGCTACTACCTAACTCTTTAGCCACTGCTACTAAACACTTCTAACTACCAACATCTACTAACCTACTCTACTACCACTACTACAAACATATCTGCTACTTAAACACTCTTCTAATTACTTCTACTTAATACCTATATAACTTCTTAACTAACTCTTTCTACAACACTCTACTACCTTATATATACTCATCTTACTAACTAACTTCTAAAAACCTACTACTACTACCATTTCTATACCTAATTAACTCATTAATCTTCCACATCATACTACCACTCATACTACGCTAACTCAATATCCACATCTAGCCACCAACTCTATTCTACCAACTTCTAGTACCATTTCTACACCACTCTACTACCCAACTCTACTACCTAACTCTTAACCTTACTACTCTAACTATGCTAACTTACTTACATCTACTACTCTACTTAACCTAACTCTACTACAGTACCTAACACTCTACTTAACATTATCTACTACCACTCTTACTACAGCAATACTCTACTACCAATACTACAACCACTCTACTACCACTCACTGACCACTACTAATGCACCACTCTACTAAGCGACATACTACCTACTACTACCTCCCAACCATCTAGTAACTTGGCCTTTCTACTACACACTAACTACCAACTAAATACCATACTTCTCACTACTAACAACGTAATCATCAACACACTCATACGCAGACACAACCTATCACTACTAACTCAAACTCTACTACTCAAACTCACTATCAAACCACTCTTACTACGAAAATACTTTACGAACCAATCTAAACGAGAACACTCTAACAATAAACCATATCTATCTACCTACATCTACAACACAACTCTATCTAACACTAACAAACACCACATCTACTATAAACCTCTATCTACTCACTCTACCTGCCAGCGCGCTACTTTACAAAGCATGCCAGCTTCCTATCAACCACTGTACTATCCCCTTAACAATCTACTACCTTTTCAAGCACTGGGGCTTACTACTCTAATACAATAAACCTCACTTACTACCATATAACTGTACTACCTAACTCACTCAACAACAACTCTAACTTACCACTCTCACTACCACTTCTACAACCACTACTACTACCTAACTCTAATCATACCTCACTCATATCAAACCGATCTATATACCATAACTCTTAACTATCTCAACTTCTAAACCACAATCTACTACCAACTCTGACAATTACACTCACTTACCACTCTACAACCAACTCTAGCTACCACAAACTAACTAGCGCGATCTACTAACACTCTAATCTAACCACTTACTATCTACACACCCTACAATAACCACTTAGTACTATACCTTTCTACATACCGACTCACTACACTTCTAAAACTCAAACTCTACTACACTGTATACTTAATCCGAACTTTATCTACAACAACTCTACTTACCACTCTGACTACCACTCATACATAACCACTCTTAATCTATCCATATATAACTACTTATAATACCTACTACTAACAGACCACTTCTACTAACCTATAGTACTCTATCTAACATCTACCTAAAACCACTTCTAACATACAACTCTACAACCAACGCAACTTACAACTACTACTACCACTTCTACTACCACTACTACTATTATACTACTACTACTACAATCTACTACTAACACTTAGTATCTAACACTGTATAGCCACTTACTACTTACACAACTCCGATTCCAACTCCAGCACCATTTTCAGTTTCAGCCCCATGCACCTACTACCTACTACTACTACCTCACGCTCATATTCAACCCACAGTTCTCTTCCCTACTCACCCAAACTAAACTACCGACTACTAATACTAGGCGGCACTTACCACACTACTAAAACTCTAACACCACTCTACTACCACTCTAACTACAACTCTAGCGAGAGCATATGTCAATAAACGAGGAGCCACTCTTAACTACCTACAACCTAACAACCTGACTACTAATTACACTTATTATAACTACGGAACTTCTAAGCATACCACTACTACGAACCACTCTAACTACCACAAGCTAATCTACGCATGATATCGCACTTACCTAAGTCGACTAACTTCTAACACGACTACTACTACCTAAAAGGAACCTCCTACAACCACCCTACCCTCACCAGTTATATATAATACGTTATGATAAAGTTAATACCCACTACTACAACCACCTCTAAGAGACCTCTAACTACCACCCTTACTAACTTTACTTCTAACAACGCCATACTTCTACTACCTTTTTAGCGATGGACTTGAACCACTAACTACTCCAGTCCGCGACCCACATTCATAATCCTAAATCCTACCCAACCACCTCTACAACCCACTCTACTACCACTAACTACTGACGCACTCTACGAACCACTCATGAGCTACCGACGCTCTTATCCAACCCAATCTACTAGCGGACCACTATATCTACAGCTCTGACAGCTAAAAAGAAAACAACAAACTACCACTTTACCTCTTAAAAAATAACTGACCACATCACTCTAGCTATCCACTCTACCTAGCGTCAAAGTGACTGCGACTACCACCGCTACTGACCACTTCTATACCAAATAACTGCTACTACCCCTACTTCGTAGCCTTCCTGTTGGGCCACACAACCAATTCTACTATACCACTCTACAAACACACTCTACTAACACTCATACCTCACCCTACCTAATACAACCACTCATACCACTACTACTCTACTACCCCTCTACTACTACTACCCACTCTAATACCACTCTACTGCCACTCTACCTACCACTCTACTATCCAGACACACCCGCTACTACCTACTCTAACAACGCACTTTACTACTACTCTATACCTACTCTACTACCTACTCTACACACAACTCGTAGCGTCACCCTGACTCTATCTAACCGAGCTACATACCCCAAAAGCTATCACTTACAAACCACTTCTAACTACACTCTCACTCCCTACACGTACCGCTGTTCCACTTCTAATCTTACCAATTACTACATACTACTGTGCAAAAATATAGATATTGGAAATCTACTACCTACCTCCACACCGGAACTCTACACTACCACTTCTACTACCACTCTTCTTCTTACCTCGGTCACTTCCTACCAAATTACTCCTACTCCGACTCTATCACCACGCGAGCTCTACTACCTTACCGTCTCACTCACAAACTCTCACTCACAAACCACTCTACTCACTCCACCTCTACTACACTATACTCGATCCCTATACTCCCCTTACAAACCTACTTGACCTACCACGACCCTACTCCTACATCCCTACTACCCACCCGATCTAAACACCCATTCCTTTCTCCACATGACCAAACACCTACTAAACTACCACGCTACTACGCTAACCTCTACTTACTACTCTAATTCAACCTATCAACCACTACCTCTCATTACCCTTTCTTCACACCACACAACTCTCTAACTCTATTATACCACATTCTACACAACGACTCTACTACCCTACTCAATCTACTACTTTCTACATACAAACCTAACCTTCTTCCGCCCAACTCTACAACCATCTCTCACTACACTACATTAACTACCCACTCCCTTAACTAAAAACGCACTCTAGTCCCATTCTCGAAACCACCCATACACACCCACTCTTTAGCTACTTACCTTAAACTCCTTATCTAGTGACTCACCCACTACTACAACTCTACTCCTCCAATGACTACACTAAGCGCTACTACCCTAACTACCACATACTTACCCATTAACTACAGCGTAACTACCCACATCTCTAACAGACAACCTCTACTCAAACCAGCTCTATTATTGATCATACTACAAGCCAAACTCACCTACTACAAGTCCCACTAACTCCACCACAAAAATCACTCACTTAGTCCACCCTTACTTCTACTCAACCATCTCCACTAGAAAAGCTTACTTCTAACTACTCCAGCATCCCTCAAACTGACTCAGCTCAACCCTTTTAACCTCTATCAACCTCTAACTACCCAATTACTTCCTACTACCTTAACCTCTACTACCACTCTACTATCCACTCATACTACCCACTCTTGCTTATCCGTTTCACCTCTCTTTATGTCAATCCAACATATATCCTATACTTGTATAATACTACTTTTTTTATTTAAATTTACCTACCACTCTACTACCAAACTACTACTCACCTTGTACTGTTCAACTAACTGCAGCTTCTACTACCAAATTCCCTACTTACCAGTCTATAAACCCACATCACTAACCTAACCCTACTACACACCGAGCGTGCGTAACTACCGAACACTCTTACAGACCACTCTCAGCTCTAACTCGCCTCACTTATCAACTAACCTCACTCTAATATAACCACCGACGTCCTTCATTAAACTATCCACTCCTATCATACCACTTAATACCTCACATCCTGATCTATCCTGATCTAACTTACCAAACTTCCTATCTTACCAACTACTAACTACGCCTACCCTTCTTCTATCAACCACTTGCACACATGTGCCAAGTCTCTCCTAACGAATCTCTCAACCCTCTTAGATTTCACGCTCACCAAACAAATTCGATCACGGGATGTATATAGGTGAGCAAACCCCACCTTCTCCATTCTCCATCATTCTAACACCATCCCTGCCACATCCACCTCTAATTTTTTCATAACCCCATCCATTTACAATTGAATAACCAAGGACATAACAAATCCCTGCCTCTCCAATTATGGTTAAACAATCACTTTCGACTTCCATTTTTTCTTACGATTCGCTATCGTCATACATACTGTTTGATTCATTCAGAAAGCTTACACCACACCATATATCCGCATAGATGCTTTCCTATTAATCTTATTCATCCTGCCTGTTGCAAAGAACATATCCAAACTACTCGCATATACAAGAAATTATCTAGTAAAAAATGGGCAGCTCTCTCGTCCCATTCATCGCACTTCGCCAGAACAGAAAAAAATATCGCAATATTTCATTTTAATCCCCAAAGGGTCTTGAAATTGGACAAGCTGAGCACAAAGCTCAAAAAATCAAAAAGTACTTCTACTAACTTTGTACGGCTACGTGCGAACCATACCTATGCCATTTACGTTCTGACTTCATCTTCGCAAAAAATTCTGCGGAGTTTTATTCGACACAATGTTCAAAAACAATGACGCGATCATTGAAAAATTGACCAATTCCGAAATGAATGACTATAAAGACAACAGACATCTAAAGACGTTCTAATATCAGAGGGCAAAAGCTACGGGTTGGTGATTTATAGGGTCCAAAAGTTGGCACAATTAATTCCGAACACACGTTATTTCATTTAGGGGGAGGGGCAAAGGTTGCCAGCGTGAACCGAAATGGATCCTGTCCCTTATATAGAATATCAAACGCCACTGATATGATACCGGTTGCATTTTATAGTGCAACACTTTACATTTTCCAACATAGGAAAATATTTTTGTTGGACAGTCCTGCTAAATATCAGGCGCCTGGTCACCCTAGACATGTCAGACATTAATTTCTGGCATTAATGCCCTTCACACTCTAAGTTTTAGCATGAAAAGTCCGACTCACAAGCGCAACATGGACATGTGCTGAAATCATTACGACTTTTACATTTGAAAAGTCAATAAGCTTATTATAAGATTTTAATTTACATTAAATTTTAATTTGCCAAAACAATATAAATTAAATGAGGAATTAAATAACGATATTTGTTATTTGGAATTACACTGATACCTGCTTGTAACTAAACTCACACACAAAACTTCAGATGTATTAAAAGCATATACATAAAATGCATATGCATAAAAGCATAGCTGTGATATAGGCAAAACAAAATATCCGTAAAGAATAAAGCATTATTTTATATTACATATGTAGTTGCAACTTATCCTCAATAGATAAAGATGTTAACTGAGCAAGTTAAAATATATCGCTAAAGCACAACGCATAAATAATGCTAAATAGACCATGAATGGGTAAGCTTTGGCGGTATTGTTTTGGTCATAATTTCTTTATAACACTTTCCTCAATGCTGAAAGCGCGCTTTTATTCAGCCAAGTCCCAAAAAAAGTAGCACGCTCTGATCCTTCTAACTATCACTATTGCCTTAACTTTAAGAGCTAGTCTTCCGAAAAATCTTACAACCTCCTAATTTTACCACATCTTCCTCCATACGAATACCAGAATTCTCATTCCTTCTTCAGATTCGGTTCAGGTATGGCTTTTCGACGTTTCGAGATCAAAGCTGGTGATATCCTTTCTACTACTCATTGATCTACTGGTCTTTCTGCCTAAGGATCATGCTGAGTCGAATGTGTGGTAGCCTCTTTGAAAATATCTTAAAGCCTTTGACAAGGTATGGCATGCGTCGCTAACTCTCTAAGCACCTTCTTTTGGCATTTCTCCTATCGCTAATTGCATTACTACTATGGTTAGTTTTACTTTCAATCGTTTCCATTCAGCTCTTGTTGATGGAGCAACCTCTTCCTCTTTCTTAATGTATTGTGTGTTCCTCAAGGTCTGATTATCTCCAACTTTGTTTCCTTCTTAATTCATCAACAGATCTTCTTAGTGCAAACTTCTAGACTCTGTTAACACTCTTAATGCCGATGACTAAGCTCTCCCATTCGTCCACTCAAGATTTATAATTGTGCGCCCTCGTGAAATTAGGATCATCTGATGTTTCTGATTCAAAATAATCTTGCCGATTTGGTCGGAATTTCTCAAGTGGAAGAGTTTAACTCGATAATTTTGTGAAAGTTCTCAATCCTCTGTTGGAAAAACTCAAAACTTCTATTCATATCTCCTCTCAAAAAGTTACCTCCCAAGCTTATTCCAAAATATTCCACATTTTACGAGCTCTAAATGTAGCTTTACCCGAGAACAACGATAAACAATTCATAATAGGACCTTTAAATAAGTAGTGGTTGAAAAATTCTTCGTTGCTGAGACCTCACATTCACTAGTCATTTTGCATATAAAGATAGGCCGGGTCAAAAGATAAAGCAGTCTGTGCGTAGATCCTGATTCAGATTACTTATCCATACAGGATTTAATTTCTTTTATGCATAGCTCAGGAAAATGCTCCAGTTATATAAAGAGTTCTATAATATTCTTACCCTGTGTGATGAGACATTGACCATGCTTACCCCAAAATTTGGGGGTGGTTCGGTATTCCATCCACTCCTTAATTTGTTGATTGAGGCAGTTGAAGAACATAAGGCTACACGAAGGATAAAGGAGGATATGATACTCACATCTTTTTCCTCTCCAATACATTTTCTATGTGGCTAGCATTCTCTTGGCGGATTTCCCCTCCTTTCTGTTATCTCAATGCAGTCGATAGACGTCTGTTTTATAGGCCTCTATCATACCAAAATCCTCATCTATTGATTAACGTTAATTACCAACGTGTGCTGAGAGATATTTCACGAAATTGGAGAAATTTGACATTCTCGCATGTGTACCAATGAATTGGGCGACCACCTCTCATTTGACGAGTTCCGCTGCTTCGCTCAATCGTAAATATCTAAGAATGGTTTGCCTTTGATTCTGTCTCTAGTGATAATTATTTGTAATTATTTGTGATATATTATAGTACTCAAGAAGAAAGGAATCACTCTTTTGTTTATGTTATATAATATGGTAATCCTCACTATCTCGATTCCTAGCCTACATCTGGTCTTTGTGGTAAAATTACTCCTCTGATCTTTACGTGATATGTACTTTTATTGCCTCCGATATGTTATTTCACCTTATGTCTTTATTCTTCCTATTATAATAATCTCGTATTTCTAACATGAAAAAACATACTTAGGGTAATTTTGCTTGAGTAAGCCCAACTACAGCAGGGATGGGAGGTGATGCTGTGGAATATTCTTATTTTAAGTTGTATTTTGTCTAATTTTATGCTATATTTCAGGTTGTTTTTTATTTTTTGTATTTTTTTTTAATTGTTGCCATCTCCTCCAACCTCTTTGAAAAGGGCATTGCTCTGTGAGTGGTTTGGTGGTTATGGCGATGAGGGTAAAAAAAATATAAAATTTAATCGTGATTATATAAATCTCTTCGCATCATTATGAGGAGGGCAGAAAAATTATATAAGCTCTGAGGGTCTCTTACGTATTTTGTTAAAGAAGTAGTCATGTAAGACACTATGGATTAGAGGCAGAGAATGATAAATAATGTGATAATCTTGAAAATACTACCGCATATTTTGTATGTTGATTCTGAGAATACTATTGTGAATATAGACCAAATTTAAATGCTATGGTTAAAAACTAACTGAAAATTTACTTATCCATGGGCAGTCATCACTGCTGCCAGTATTTTGATGAAATCAAATAATAAGAAAAGATATGCTTATTGAGTGTAATGTACCAGGGAGTGGAATTTTAGAAAAGTCTCCTTGAATTTATCTTTGCATATATGCGCTATTATAGCATAAGCTATTTAGAATAAGAGAGTGATTGCGCTATTGTGTAGAAACGAAATTGTTTTAATATTTTCTTCTCGAAAAGCCTGACCTAGAGGAATGGAAAAGCCTGGAGAATGTTATAAAATGATGGGAGATGAGTCACTCTTGTATTAACTCCATTGTTAGAATTCGAGAAGACGGTAGCTATATAGCGCTTCGTTTAGTGATTTATTTCCAATAGAAAAAATGAATTTGCAGAATATAATGCCAAGAAATTAAATTGGAAAATGAGTGAAAGAATGATCTCGTAGTCGATTTATATAATGTTGATATTGTGTGTAATCGTTCTTAATCATTCTTTTCTATGGAGAAATATTTCTGATCCTTTATGCAATTTTTTTTATTTTTTTGCTTCAATTTGAGTGGTGTTTCGCTCCTATGTGAACTTCTCCTCTTTGAGGATTGAATTCTTAGGAAGGTCAGTAAATTGATAGAGTGAGTGTATATTATCCTAAGTTCCTCGTGTCTGCCTCCATGAACATCGTGTATAAGCAATCACCTAGCTGGTGATAATATTTCTGTTTGTGTTATCAGAAAGTCGTTGAGAGAAATGAAATATGTATTATCGAAGAAAATAATAAAATAATTGTTATCCAATGTGGGTATTAGGTTACCGTTTTTTTAATAGTATATGTGTCTGATTTTATGGTCCCGTTCTGTAAGGCCACCCTATATTATTAAGTGATATACAGAGGATATATGATAAATCCTCTTTTGAAATATACAACAGTTAAATCCTTTGATTTATTTTCATAAAAATTATTAATGTAAGCTAGTAAAATAATATATTTGAAGTTGATTGAAGTATTGCTGCGTCAGGTTTTACTATTAGAGAAAACTTTAATAAGTGGAGGTTAACTTCTTGTGACTTTGCCAGGGTGGGATATTGTGTCGTTTACCCTCATCGGACTGTTGCATCCCAACCTAAAGGTTTCTTGAATTTTTTTTTTCCCACAAATCGAGATTCTGCGCAAGTTGTGTGCTTAAGCCTGGTGACTCCCAATGTGCAGTTTTAACCTCCTTCTGCTCTGAAAGTATGCAATGTTTTCTAATGTGACTTTGCGATATTGCTGGTTTGCCGTTCGGGGATCAAAATAACCTTTCTAGCCCAGACAAGAGTGACAAGTAAAAAAGAAAAATGAATGTCTTCTGAACTTGTGAGTGAAGATAAAGGTCACCGCTGTATTGTGAGCAGAGCCACGAGAAAAAGAGACAGATACTCGTCAAGCTAAGGGCAGAGGGGAAGCCTTTATATAAACAAATTTCTTAATTGCGTATTATTTCAAGAATTTTGTCAAACGTAATCTCTACTTGGTTAATTAAGTCTTATATTATTAAAATACGATTTTACATTATATATATATCTTATTATTTTTTGTAACTTTTTTTACTGATACCTTATAATTAATAAAGTTGACTGACTATATATATTACTATTTAATCATATATATATTATTATATATAATATTATAATATTTATTTTAATTATTTTATTTATTGTTTATTAATTGTTTATGTACATTTGATGTATTATTATTATATTAATATTATTATAAAAATAGAGAAAATAATTGAAATAATTCATAATTAAGTTATAAAAATATTATCAGTGGTGCCACTGAATAAAAAAAAAATAATAATAAATAATATTAATATATAATTATATATGTATATTATATAATACATATACTTTGGGAAATTTACTTATAATAGATGATATATATTATAAATATAATATCTAACAAGATAGTATTCACATGATATCATTAAAATAATAATATAAGATGTAATATGTTCTAATATTTATACATCTAAAAATTATATATTAAATATTATAAATAAATAGATATATACTATATATATATGATATATAATAGTATCTAATATATATATATATATAATTGATTAATTAATATATATAATATAAATAAAAATGAAAATACAACATTTATATATCCGTTATTTCGAACAAAAATTAAAGATATATATACTTTACTCTATATAATTATATATTATCGAGTTGTTGGAGTATATTAATGGAAAAAGATTGATTTTATTTTATTTTCTTATTCATTGCGTATGTATATTCTTTGTAAGTTAGGTCCTGATCCATCCTCTTCCTAACTGGTGTTTTTGCTTGATGTGACGTGATTAGGTGTAGCGACAATTTTACTCTAACTAATTTGTCCCATTCTTCAAATGTGATTGAACGAATGAAGTCGTGAAAACTTGCGCCACCGAAAGAATATCAATACAACTAATTGGTAATTAATTCATTATTCTAATTGATATAACACATTCAAATAATAAAAACATTGTGCAGAACGCACACACACTATTAAATTATATATAATAATAAATTATTGATGCCCCTAGCACATGGATTGAGCGTATTAGGGAAAATGCTTAATGCCATTGATTATACAAATTATATTGCTGCGATTAACAAATATTCGTACATTTGATGCTTATGTATGACATTATATGGTGGGCTTGCTGTCTTCTCAGAATATAATAAGATACAGATAATTACCCATTTTTGGTATTATACCATACTGCTGGATATAGATACTAATAAGGTTTATGCTCACCTTTAGATTTTTAATATTGAAGTTTATAGCATTTTATTTCAGTTCTTTAATCATTGATAGCAGCTTTTACCTTATCACTTGCTTATATATATATATGTCTATAATGAGCTAATACTATTATTATAATCCTTTATTGGAAGGAATTACGGTTATGTTTTCTGGCATATATTTTTGAGAAAATTGTGTGGTTATAATTATTATTTATTAATCTTCCTTCTAATATTAATATATGATATATATATTATCCGTTATATGAGTTAGTTATAGGTGATTATAATAATTTTTCTATTTAGATTTGATTGTGGATTCACGATAAGAAACTGACATACATTACAATAAGACGCTTTATTTGATGAAATCATCTTCGTACATTTTGAGTTTTCGCTAGCTCGATTACTGATATAAACCGCTTAGTACCTGCTTTTTACCGAACGATTGCGTGTTGTCTTTGGCTACACATCCTCAACTCCACCAATTACAACAGGAGTGAGGTGTGAGTTGGCGTTTTTGGATTCTTTAGACGAGTTTTGGATTTGAACTGTCAGTGGAATATAGTTATGTTATGCATCTGGCACTTGCGGATTCAAATAGAGTAGTTTTGTCGCCTTAACTATTTGTAATGTCTCCGCAATTCATTTTTTGAGACTTAAGAAATTTCCGAATACAGTTTATTTAGAGTGTTATTTAATAGTACCATTTTTATCTCTTTTTCACATTTGTTGTGAGAATTAAGAATATATATAGATTATATAATGAGTTTTCAAAGTTAAATTATTAAATCAATAAACATTTGATTATACCTTTTTAGATACTTATCAGAGACTGTATTTTAAGTCTTAGTTTTAATAATAAACTGAAGCGTTGTAGTTATTCACTGGCTCAACAACTAAATCATGTAAGAAAATTTACAACTGTCTATATGAAAATATATTAATAATTAACATTTTTAATGATATTGTTAATTTCCGAGACTTAGACTGAATGGCTATTACCTCATCTATTTCCTTCGCTATCAAACTTTAAAATTCCTCAATTATATTGTTATGGATCCAATATCGTATAATAACTAAGGGCTTTATTTTTCGGTAAAATGCATTTCTCATACTGTGCTAAAGACCCAAATAGTGATTTCTATATTTATTGAGTACTTAACTATTACCTTGCCCTTATTTAATTTTATTATTAAAGGGCATGGTTAGGGGAAACGCACATATATAATATTTATATACAACGTATTAATAATAAAGTGTGAAATAACTAAGCCTTTAAGAGTAAGGGAAGTATATGAGTATTTATTATTATTATATATTAATTATAGAGCCCTGTATTATATCAATGTGTTCAATAATCCTGTTTCAACATCCCCCCATAATCTGGTTAGGTGGCGTCATTCTGGAAATAGAACGAGATTCCACACTTTAAATGCTAACACGCACATCTTGCCACTCCCTGACATCCAATACGGAAGGATTACACCAAAAAAAAACTGTGGTGGGTTCCCGATCCTCAAGCAGCCTTAATAGAGAGTCTGACTTGTTAGACTAGATTGATTTCTGGTTGGCCATGATGGTTGGTGTACAAATTTCTAGACAAAGCTCTCTTTAAATTGTGTTTATTGGTGAGGTAGTTGATATTCAATTTTAATAAAAAGAATGAACTAGTAACTCGGCATCTCTGTCATTTATCAAAATTATAAATATTTTTAATCATTGTCTTTTATTATTTAGAAATTATTGACTTCTTTTTCACACAATTTTAACCATTTCTGTCTAGACTCTACCTTACACTACTATATATGTGTGGCCAATAAAATTGTCTCTTAAAACTTATTTATTTAATGTGTTTGGGGTAATTCCACTATATATAAAGTCAATTCATATAATGAATTAATCTCTCGACAAATAACCAGAGAGAAAAACGAAGAAGGATTATGTCATTTTTCACTAATAGTTTCTACATTTACATAGAACAAGGTTACAGCTCTAAGTGTATGGTGCATGTTCTCTTATTGTGAACTGAAATTTGATTATTTCCTTCCATACTCTCATACCAATTATTTGTATTTTCATTTTCTTTCCTTAAAAATCTCCATAGTTTTTATAATTTGGATTAAGAAGGTGATCCTTACTCAGTCCTCGTTTTTAGCCAAAGTTAATAGAATTTCCTTTTTATACTTATTGTGTTTGCTAGTAATCCTTTATTTCACTCCTCTTTCCTTCATGATTTCCGGCCTCTTCTTAATACATTCTTTTCCCATAAACACCCTCACTTGGTAGCTCTTAAATATACATCAAAGACTTGAAATACAATCTATATTAACTATATATATATACTCATTTTAATTAAATATATATTTTTGATATTTGCGAAAGTATCTTTTATATATTTTTATTCCATTAATATAATATAGCTTGAATATTCTAGTATTGAAAGTTATAAAATAACTCCTTATTTTATTATTGATATATATAGACTATTTACTTTGTCTGAATCACGAGCTGTTAATTAGTCTTCTAATTTTACATCTCATAATTTACGTTTAAATTTAATTATATTTTATATTATAGTTTTATTATAGAAGTGATATTTTTTATATAGTACAACATAGTAATTGGATTTTTTTATGATTATTAATATATCAGCTATACTATATTAAAAAAATACAAAATAATTACTCTTTTTCATTACTTAACTTGTATATGTTTTATTTTCTAAGTAAAAATAAGACAATTATGATATATGGAGTGTGACCTAAATTTGTTTCTATTATATTTTTTTATGTTTATTCTTAAGTATTTTATTAATATTATATTGAGTTTTTTACTCACTGATAAAAAATTATTTCTAGCCTTGAATATTAAAGAACTTATTAAACTTCGTTTTATTATGTATCCAGAACCTAATATTGAAAATACATTAATTAAAGGCATAATTGTAATTTAGATCATTTGGAAACAATAATTATATATAAAGGTGTGTATGGTTTTGGTTATTTCTCAATTGTTACATTTTAAAAGTATATTTTTATATATATTCTGAGGAAACGAAATGTACAAATGATATTTCTGCTTATGACAAATTTGGGAATACAATATAAACTGTGACAATGGTCAAGTGGGGGTATGGTAACATAAATAGTTGGAGAGAAGAGAAAAGAAGAGAGACGCAGGTGATGGATTGATTATAATAGTGAAAAAAAGGGCCAAAATTGATTTGGCTCGCGTACCTGAAACTCAAAAAGTTATGAAAAAGGAAACGGTGAAATAGTGGGTCATTATTGTAGTTAGGTGTGAGTAATGGTGTGTGTGCTGGTGTGGGAAATGGGATTAGTGAAATATGAGGGGTAGAAGAAGGAATGCTTTGCTAGATTTTATTGATGAGTTTGACTTTGTAACGTATAGGTTCAATTCTGATTAAGAAACGTTTTGAAGAGGAGGAGTACGAATTTTTTGGAACGAATAAGTGACTCGCATTAAACTGATCTATATTGTTATTATACAGTCCAGTTAATAAAGTTAATTTTTCTTAATTAAAAAAACTGTTCTTGTGTATATGGATGAAGAAACGTGTCAGTAGGAGCTTCAGGTATTTAAGATAGTCATTTGGGAATCAGCGGTACAGCCGGATATCTAGTGAATTCTGGACTAGTTCACAGATGATCATATGAGAAAAGAGGGAAAGTAATTTGGGGTATAACAGGTGGTTTTGGGGTGTCGGGCGTGAGTGTGAATTCAACTGAGGCAAGGAATGGATGTTTCCACTAGTAAAAGGATAGATTGAATTTCTGTGCAGGGAGTATTAGGTATTGTATATGGTTGTATTCGCTTTCGCTATTATTGTGCTTTTACAAACAACATATTTGATTGTATCCTAATAAGATTTTTCATATAATCTATTTTGAAGTTGGTATATGATTAGCACGATGGTATCGCACAGCTCGAAAAAAGTTTGTTACATCGATTAATTTTTTTTGTGTTGGTGAAGTACAGTTGAGATGAATTGGTGTTGAAAATGTTATTGTTGGTTTGGATGTGTGTTTAAAATCAGTTGGATTTGAAGGGTGTTAATTTTAGGAATGAAGGTCATTAATGCCGTGAATATCATTTATCGTGTTCTTAGCGTACAAAAACTTTAACCCGATAATAAAGTGTGGTGAGCCTGGAGTGAGATAGCTGGAAGGATACGTGATAACGAGGTAGAAAGAGATGTGTCGTGTGTTATTATAATGTGAAGAGTGAAAGTTATAATATTTTTATGACGAAGATACTTATTACTATAGTGACCATAAAAAAGAGTCACGATTATGGCTTATATATAGTGTGATAGAGTGAATAGTAGCTGATATTAGCACGCAAACACGAAACATCAGATAAATGTTTGATTGTAGTAAAGCACACGCTGAAGAAACTGAAACTCAGAATCTGGGAGCCACAATGAGGGAAGCAATTGTTATGCAGTGTAAAGAAGTATGTGGATGTTGCTTAATATATGAAAGAGGAGAAGTTAAGAAATTGTTTAAACTACGTGCACGTAGAGTGATGGATATGTGTAAAGGTATGTGAGACTGGTAACTGGCGGTTAAATATGGCTTATATAAAGAATAAGCGTGGATTGTATAATGGTGCAATTAATAATGCAATATGATGATTAGTTATTTCTGAATTATTAGGAAGAAATGCTATTGTTGAATATTATATAAGCGTAGAGTGTTTGGATAAAAAATGGAAAGACAATAAGTTAAGGTGTCAATTCACTTTTCAAAAGTTGAGGTTGGAGGAAAAGATTGGTAAATGAATAGTTTGGTGTGAAAAGAGAATTGGAATGAAATGGGGATTTACAAAGCGGTGTTAATAGGATAGCTGTCTTCCCTGGAAGGGAAAAGCGCGAAAAGAGGGGCTCTCAAGAATAGAATAGAAATATTAGAAGAGGGGGAAGCCTTAAGACTTATCAGAAACAATGATAGGGATGGTGCTATTTTTAACTGATGAAATGGGATGGAGGTGTAAGGTATGTCGGGGAAAATGAAAAAAACTTCGAAAATCTGCTAGTCTCGTTTGCTTTTGGATCCATTTCATTATTTTATTATACAATGACTAATAAGAGTATCCACCATCATTCCCAATAGTTTTACGTGATTATTTATAGGCTCATCCACACTATTATTATCTAATCACTTATTAATTTTTTTAAAACTCTTTTATAATATTATATGAAATTGTTGCAAATTGAACCCATAATTGTTAAATATTAACATGAGGACTATGATAAGCAAGAATAATTTCACTTTCAGAAGATGAAGAATAACCTAAGTTATCAATAAGACAGGTTATACAAAATCTTCGTAAGTTCACATTCAAACTCATCACAAGTATGAACATGCAATATTAGATATTATGTAATGTCCATGAAAAATGGAAGGGCTACATCTAATACCAACGGAAGTCGCATTAATTTATAAGAAACAAACGAAATATTTGTTCTTTAATATTTTTAACCACAAAAAATGGAATTTTTCTGTACTTCAAAGGCAATTTAATCTGGTGATAGGCTCTCTCCAAGTCGAATACCAACAGATATGATTTGAAACCTAGTAGTGTTAATGCGATATCCAATATTAATTTAAATTAGCTGGTTAAGGCTAACATTCTTATGTATAATTAGTTGGTTCATTTATCACATAAGGTTCGACAAATATACAATTCTGCATTTTTTCGTTTCTACGTGATCTCTAAACACTGCATTATGAGCACTATTAAAGACTCGCACACAGTATTGATGTATTGAATTTTTTACTGTAATTTATTTCAACAGGGTGATAGAGTGATAGTACCGTGTGTAGATTGTTGGATGGTCATGAACAATTGAAGCACAGTGATATAATATGTGACTCGATTTGTCTGTGATTGTGAGAGGTTTCTTATTTATGCTATAGGTGTGTGATTTTAAGGTTAATATGTGTTTCTAAGTGAACGTGAGGAGAAATTGTTGGAATACTATAAATGGATAAAAGAAAGTTTGACATGTTGTGTAGATCGAAAAAAATATCTATTTGTATAATTATATGACTAATAGTCCAGATATACTGATATTGCAAAGGTCGCCGCACAATCTTATCCAAATCGACTGTATATCCATATAAGCTAGAGAAGCTGCATATATAGATTTATGAGAGTCAAAAGGATACATTTGTATAAGTCCTCGATTATGCTAAGCGTCTCGAAAGAAAGCTTCTCTTCGCAAATCATTACACCTATTAGATAAATGTGTTAATCTCGAAACACCGGGGAGTATATATCTTCTAATATTGATAAAATATCTGTTGTTTTTATAACCCTTTAGTCTATCAACCTCCCAGTTACTATGAGCTCCCTAAATTACGCTAATATCTATTGTCTTTTTCATAAGATAATCACCCGCATTAAGAGATGTAGCTACGAAGAGAATTTATCTTACGATTTCTCCGTCAAATATTCACAATCTTCTTGTGCCTACATTGTATCTCAATGCATCCCTCTGTACTATGATTGCACACGCGATTCAATCGAATAAGGTCCGGCCTACATTGTCCTCTGTAATTTAATTTACCAACCCGGAATTAAATAAGGAATTATTTTGTCTCGTTATCCTACCTTCTTCAACTCATTAAATTTATAATTGGACAAAATATTCATATTCCAAGTTACTATATTTGATTTTAATGTCTGCTCCTACTGCATTTGTTAAAACATAATATAATTGTCGCTGTAACCATAGTTTGTAAGTATGCATTCACACGTGTCTCATCTTATTATATATGTGAAAAACTAAATTCACTCAATCTGTTACAGGTGACCTATTTTTTTCGTTATAGTTGAGGTTAGTTTTAATTGCTAGTTTGGTAGGTTACTTATTACAATCAGCTTCAATTTCAGTATTGTATGGATTTCACTTATTAATATACTATGATTTTTGTACTCTCATATAGAGTTTTTTACTCAAGCTTTAAAGGTATATTTTTGTTTCTATTATTTTATAGATGCGCTTATAAATTACAAATTTGAGAGATTAGTGTTATAATTTCGAGAATTGCTAGATTATGTCATCTGATGTTATGTGTTATTGACAGGGACCAAACATAGTTGCTATTTATAACAATACTATATACGTCCTTTATTTATTTAATTATAATATAAATGTTATTTCATTAGCATAATGGATAGTGCTTCCAAAATTAATAGTTGTTTTTCTGTATCTTTCATCGCTAAACCTTTATAATTTAAGTCCATTATTATTCAAGAAATGCCTGGGTTATCAACCCTTTTATATTGTGGAAATTTAAGTAACCCATTTCATGTATATATATACGGAGACTGACATCGACAATATGATTAGCTATAATTAAATTATTAATTTCTAGTCCTACTCAGATAATCTAATATTAAAACTACGCAATGTATCTTGTTGTTATTGTTTTATTATAATACAAGGGAACAGGTAAGAAGGGTATTATAAGGAAGATGCACGATTTGGTTGTTAATTTAAGGAGCTTCATATAATAATCAAAAAATTGTACCAAAGTAGGATAATTAGATGGGTTTATCTACAGGTATGCTTAAATTTGTTATCGTTTTGAAATTTGGTTAGTGTGTTTTTGAATCAATTAATTAAATTATTTGAATGGTAACATGCATATATTCTATTATATTTATTATTTTTGATTTTGACAGGCAAAGTTAAAATAGGAAATAATAAAATATTATAAAATGACGTGAGTATATATATATATATTATATATATATAAATATAGACAGATTTATAAGGGCATGCATGGTATACAATTGTAATTACATTTAATACTATATAACAAAACTTACAAGTTTCAACTTTATGATTTTAATGATAAAATATCAAATTTTATAATATAATACTGATATTATATTTTTTTAATTTTACTTCTAGTTATTGAAATGATATTATTAAAAAAGAATGAAATAATAGAGAAATGGAAACAATGTATGGATAATTTTAACAACTCTGGAGTAGTGTAATTTTTAAATGATGGAGCGGGCAAAACAATTTCTTATTATTATAAATATTATTATAAATAATAATATAGGCTTTTACTTACTTGGAATTAGAATTCTATATTAAAAGGATATTCTCTATGGTTTTCAGATCTGGAAGTAATAATAATAATAATAATAATAATAATAATAATAATAATAATAATAATAATAATAATAATAATAATAATAATAATAATAATAATAATAATGATAATAATAATAATAATAATAATGATATTAGTAATAATAATAATAATAATAATAATAATAATAATAATAATAATAATAATAATAATAATAATAATAATAATAATAATAATAATAATAATAGTAATATTAATAATAATAATGTAAATCAAAATTATTTAAAAAAAGAAAAAAAAACTAGGTTTACCAAAAGGAATATATGTATATAAATATATATATATATATATATATATATATATTTATATATATATATATATATATATATGTTATGCTATATATATATAATATATATTTATATTTATATATATTTAAATATATATATACTAGAATATAACAAAATGAGAAAATATATATATATATATATATATATATATATATATATATATATATATATATATATATATATATATATATATATATATATATATATATATATATATATATGTATATATATATATATATATAAATATATATATAACTATATATATATATATATATATATATATATATATATATATATATATATATATATATATATATATATATATATATATATATATATATATATATATATATATATATATATATATGTATATATATGTATATATATATATATATATATATATATATATATATATATATATATATATATATATATATATATATATATATATATATATATATATATATATATATTTATATGTGCGTGTGTGTGTGAGAAAGTGTGTGTGTGAGTGCTGTAAACGTTGATGGGATGAGCTAGCTCATCATCCTTCTTGAATAAATCTTTCTTCAAAATCCATGGTTCAATCTCGCTTCTTACGCCACTCACGATAGAGATAGTGCGTATCGGCAGCGGAAAGATTCTCATCCTCCTTATTACTCGATAATTTTGATTCAACCCGGAATCGTTACAATGATGTTATTCGACGAGAAAAGCGGACTTTTCCTAAATGATAGTGCGTAAATTTCCTTGATTGTTCTACTAGCAAATCTTTCTGGCCTTTTACAATAAACCCTTCTAACATTTACAAATTAGTCTTTTTCATTCTCCCATTCGCTCTCACGATTATGTTGCTAATTTTGCAACTTAAAAAAAGAAGTTAATCCCCTTTGGCTTTCTGTTTTCTTTTAGCCTAACCCTGAACGATTCCGGAAATCCTCTATTCTCACTTCTCCTCTCAAGTGCCCTATGACTTATCTGTAATTACATTTGATTAGGGACAAGGACTTTTGAAATATATTTGCGTTAGCAAGACAACAGTCCGAATGGCACTCTTCAGATAGTTTTGAGGGAGTGGGCTGGCATCGTCCCTAATTCAATTATACCATCTGTGCCAATTGCTAGCATTTCAAATCAGTGTTGGAAGCGCTCATTATGTCCAACTTATACAGAAGAAAAGAAGCAGCTCTGATCCTTCTAATTACCGACCTGCACCTTTCTCCTGTATTTCTGACTAAGATATTTGAAAACATTCTCAACTCTCATTCATTGGATCACCTTGTATCTCATTCTCTTCTTTCTGATCATCGGTACAGTTTTCGGCACTCGAGGCCTACTCTAGAAAAACTATCCTATCTCACAGGTTTATGGTCTTCTGCCCTTAGCGACTGTGGGGTTCTTGTGTTACGGTTCTTGACATATTCAAGGAATTTCACCTAGTTATGGCGTATGTCGCTGCATAAACTCCCCAATCCTTTGTATATTTCTTTATTACCTTTGCTTACTTTTGTCTAACCTTCAAATCGTTCCAGATCGACTGTAGTTGATGTGGTGACTTCTTTTTCTGTCTCAGTTGTAATTGATTCCTCTTTCTGCCAATGATTCAAAACTCTATTCTTCTACTCGCTTTAAATATCTTTCATCTAAAATTGCCTCTCGTCTTAATATTTTTTATTCTATTCTTGCTTTGACCTAGATAGAATTTCTTAGGTGGTCATCTCAATCTTGTGAAATTAAACTCTTTAGAACCCAACTTCTACAAATCTCCCCTCTCAAAACATCTAACTTTCTATTTCTCTAAATGGTTTTCCCAAAATGCTGTTGACAATATGAACATCCCTGGCTATAACATAAACAAGATAGAATCTGAAATACTCATATCCCAAAAATTGTTAGGGTGGCCTCAAAAAAATGGGGGGTATGTTTAGGTTGCGAGATTTTCCTCTTCTCAGTTATTCCAACCATTCAAAAATCACATAAACCATTGTATGGAGTATTGCTCTTACATCTAGGGAGGGGGGACTCCGGTTTCACCTATCTTTTATATAGGGCCAAGTCAAATTACTTGACTCTTTGACTTTGCGACGTGACATTGGTGCTTTATTTTTGTGTTTCTATAGGTACTACAGCGGCACGTGTTCAAAGGAATTGACTACTTGCATTGCACCACCTTCACGACGCCCTAGTTACTTCTGTATTTCTGACTGAGAAATGATTTTTTTTGTGGACATTGACTTGTTCATATGATGCCAATTCTTTTCAACCGCCTCTGTTCTGTAGAATTCTCCTCTCCTCTGTGTCTACTGGTTGAATTTAATCACCTTCATTTTAACTTATGTTTGTGCTCACCTACAAAATGTGTTAAATTTTTTTTTTTTTTTATTATTCTTTCATACTGTTTACCCCCTACCCTTGGTTTGGGCTAAGCTCCGTGAACAGTGTTGAGAGCTGTAATAGGAAATACTACGAAATACACGAATCAAGAATATTTTGAAATAAATTACTCTTCAATTTTCAGTATCTATTGTACTAGGAAGTTCTAGTCTTTGACCAACTCTTAATATCCACACCAACCTCTGAAAATGTTTAAAACAATAATGGCATTTTGTAATTCTATAATTGAAGAAATGCAGTTTTAGCGGCAATTTTATTTAATTTTACTTACTTTTCCTAACAGCTTTTTTACTTTATTTTTTGTTAATATCTGTTTTTATTTTTATTTTGTTTCTATTTAATTTAATTTTTTTTGTTATTATTTTTTATTTCTTATTTTGTTATTTTTTATAGACTACCTTATTAATTTTAATTTAATTTCATATTTTCAATTTTTTACATACGCTATTTATTAAATATATTAAAAAAAAAAAAAATTGCCTTTATTTTAATACTTAAACTTAAGAACCGTAATCTGCGATTTTAGGTTTTGAACTCTTATACCTTATTTATAAGTAATTCGTGATATCAATATCCTCATAAATCATCAGTAACTAAATTAGTGCGGATGCGATTATTGAAAATGATTTTGATATCAGCAGATGTGGATATTGGAAATAACTCTTACTTTACATTTCGCTTGACCCTTTATCTTTGCAAGAAGATGCTGGTGTTTTGTCCCTTTTCTTTAAGTACAACAGCGGCATGTATCAGTGGGAATCGAACACCGTATGCCACCACCATTGCAACGCCCTCGTTGCACAAATTTTTGTGTGGACGCTGACAACTCAGACTTGTTCACTGTGGCGCATAGTGATGGGTAAATGCCCAGGCACTTAAGAATTGGGCAAATGCCCTGGGCATTTATCTGGGCATTTGTCCAATTTGGGCATTTTAGAGGGCATTTATACTTTTATTATTATATATATATATATATATATATATATATATATATATATATATATATATATATATATATATATATATATTATATATATATATATATATATATATATATATATATATATATATATAAGTATTGCAGTTGTGACATGGTCCATCTGTGGGTAACGTTGAAGAGAGTGCGATTTTCAGGTATAATCTGAATGATGATTTGGATGGGACGAGTAGGAGCTTCAGATTGATTGTGTTGGGTGACCTAAATGATTGGATAGGTGATCAAAAAAGGAATGGTATAACAGGTGTCTTTGGAGTGTCAGGAGAAAATGAGAATGGTAGACTTCTGTGAGGAGAGAGATATGCGTGTAAGTAATACTTTCTTTAAACACAAGAGTATTCATAGGTATACTAGAGTTGGTGTAGGTAGAGATGGTATTGAAGTGAAAAGTGTCATTGATTTTGTGTTGGTGAAGGAGGAGATGTTGAAGTATGTGTTGGATGTTAAATCAGTGAGGGGTTAGGAATGGGATTATTGGATCATTATGTTGTTTTATGTAAAATTAAGTTAGTGGGGTCTTGGGTGGAGAGGAAGGTGATAAGGAAGGAAGTGGGTAGAATTAAGAGTGAGAAGTTAAGTGAATAAGGTAATAATGATAAATATTTAAGAGCGCTTGCATGTAAATCAGTAGATTGGGAAGAAGTTGAAACTGAGCAAATCTGGAAGCAAATGAAAGAAGCGGTTGTTAGCTGTACATAAGAAGTATGTGGATGGGCTAAAGTTGGAATTAAGAATGTTAACAATGAGTGGTGGAATGAACAGGTGATACAAGCGGTTAAAAGTAAAAAAAAGAAGCGTTGTTGAATGTACTAAAAGCCAATGATGAGATTTCAAAAGAAAGACGTTTGGAATTATATAAGGAGGAAAAAGGAATACTAAAAGATCCATACGTAGGAGGAAAAAAGAGGTACATGAACAGTTTGGAAGGAGGATGAATGGGGACTTACAAGGGAATAGGAAGCTCTTCCGGAAGGAAGTACGAAAGGTTAAGAATGAGAATAAGGGGAATCTGCTTAGAATAATGAATAGGGATGGCGCTTTCGTAACTGATGAAATGGATGTGAGGAGTGTGGAGGGAACACTTCGAAAATCTGCATAACATTGGCAGTAATGAAGATGTGATAGTGAATGTGAGTGGGTTTGTTGGTGCAAGAAGGAATAGGTATTTTGGGGATGAAGTTATTAGTAAGGAGGAGATAATTCACTGGCCAACAAAGATTTTGCGGCAAAACATTTGAAGGTCATTTTATAGGTAACTTGTTGCCCTGATTCCGAATATGACCTCCGTTTTCCTAGATTGGCTCTAGTTTTTAAGATACAGGGTGGTCACAAAAATACATTAATAACAACAATTTATGTTAGGTTGTAACGTAATTCACAAAAAAAAACACGAAAGATATATATCAAATTGTTAATGAGTAAGTACATAAAATGCTAATAGGTCAAAACAATAATTCAGTACAATGAAATCACAATTAATGCATTACAAATCGCTGTCTATATGATTGTCTTCTGTGTGCAGAATGTGGACAATCACGTTGAAGGCTCCAACAATAGTCTGCCATCATGTGTATCCCATCTTCCTTGGTATCTTTCTTCCATCACCTTGATATCTTGATGGAACCCCTCCCCTTGTTCCTTACTATAACATCCTAGATTATCCGGAAACCGATCTAAGTGACTATGTAGAAAGTGAACTTTTATGCTCATTATAGCATTCAAATTTTTGAAGTCTGAAAGCATTTTCTGTACGAGTTCTACATAGTTGGCAGATTTATGGTTGCGCAAAAAGTTCTTAACAACCAAGACAAAACTTTTCCAGTCAGATGCTTCAATATCAGTCATGGAATTTATGAAATTGTCATCCTGATGATTTGGCGAATTTGAGGGCTGCTAAGATTCAGCTTTGAGTTTCTCCATACCCAACCCTGGAAAAAATCTGCAAATATATTGAAACATTCACCATCTTTGTCCAGGGCCTAACAAAGTGCTTCATCAGTCCTAGTTTGATGTGGGTGGTGGAAAATAATTTTTCCCCTGTCCACCAGTGGTTAATGGTATTTGATGCACCTACAGTCATATTGTTTCCCTAATAACAGGCCATACAACCTTTTCCCAGTGGTCTTCTTTTAGCCCTACTATCCCATAAGCATATGAAACAAGGGTACTTAGTATATCCCTTTGCTGCCCAAGTAGATGTTGACCATCTTCAAATCAACATATAGACCACTGGTGTTCATTATATCTAAGCTACTGCAGATCATTCTTATATTTTCATATTCCTCTTTAAGTTTTGTTAGGTGACCTATTAAAATCATGCATAACTATTGCCATTGTACAATAAACACACTTCAAGCTTCTCGTTAAACTATCCATAAACAATCACCAATCTTCTGGTCAGTATTTAGGTAACCCCATTTGGGTTAGAGTCCATGGATGTTCCTACAGTATACTAAGATCTTCTTCAATGAAATGGAAAGTATTCCTCTCTTGTCCGGAAAAAAAAGTTATTTTACATTCGGCCTTGAGACGGATCTTTTCACTTAGTCTAGATGCTAAAGTACTACCTCTTGCTTGGAGAGACTTAACTCGTACTAAATCATTGATCTCTTCCTGGGAGAACTGTTGCTGTGTAGAGTACTTTCTTCATATTCACTACCACTATCTGCACGTGTGCACACCAAATCCTGAATATCTTCTTCATCAGACAATGCTAGGTCTGGGAGTGTAGTGAACACTGGGATAGGGACATCGTCGGAGTGTGGTACAGGTCGCCTTGCTGATTCCAAATCCGGATACTCAAATTTACGTTTCTTGTAATGATTGATACCTTTCACATTAACCAAACAAAAATAACAGTCACTGTGGTGATTCTTTGGCTCCCGCCATACCATAGGCACACCAAATTTTAAACCTTTTCTTCGTCCATGTTTTTACAGACCATATGGGGAGCCCAAGACTTATCTTGGTCTCGAGTTTCATTCCAAAGTATGCCAGATATGCTTGCTTCACAAAGTTAGTAATATTTCTTCTTTGGTTCTCCTGGCAATATTCACCACAGATGTAGCAGAATACATTGGGGTTATTCAAACAGGCTCTTCGTGAAGTACTCAAAGTGTTCTGAAAATAGAAAAAAATAAAAAAATAAAGTATATATAAAAAGGTAAGCCCCTTAAAAAGAAATAAAACGATATTACTGTAAAATATGCATTAAAAAAGATATTTGTATAAGAGTAAATCTGGAACACCCTGTATCTCAAGAACTAGAGCCAATCTTGGAAAACTAATGTCATTTCTGAAATCAGCACACGATATACTATAAATTCGATAAAATATTCTTGGCAGCAAAAAAATTTTTTTTGTTGTGGTATGAAAATTAAGTGAGTGAAGTTAAGAATGTTAAATCTACAAGTATTGAGTGAGAGTACTCTTGAAATGTTTAAAGAATGGAAGTGAGATGGCGATTGATTGGTTGGAGTTCTGTAACAAGCATTTATGGAGGGTATAGATTGGGAGGGCAATAATACTATCCTTATATTAGGGTAAGGGAGATAAAGGGAACTGTAGGAATTATAAGGGAATTAGTTTATTGAGTGTTGTAGGGAAGATATATGCTGGTATTTTGGTCGAAAGAATGCGTTGAAGGACTGATTGGTGAAGAACAAGGTGCATTTAGAAGTGGTAGAGGATGTGTGGATCAAATCTTTACATTGAAACAAATAATTGAGAAAATGGAGAAAGAAGAATAAATTGTATTTAGGATTTATGGATTTGCAACAGGCGTATGATAGGATTAATAGGGAAGCTCTATGGCAGGTGTTAGTGATATATAATGTTGGTGGTAGGCTTTTGAATGGAATCAAAAGTATGCATGACGATAGTGAAGCGTTGCAAGAATAGATGGAGTCGAAAGTGATCAGTTTAATATTAATAGCGGAGTGAGGCAGGGATGTGTTATGTCTCCTTGGTTATTCAATTTGTATATGGATGGGGTTATGAAAGAATTAGAGGTGGGAGTGGCAGGGGATGGTGTTAGAATGATTTAGAATGGAAGAGAGTGGAGGGTGCCCTACCTATTATATGCAGATGATTTGATTATGTGTGGTGAATCTGAAGAGACTTTGAGAGGATTGGTAGAGAGATTTGGCAGGGTGTGTAAAAGGATGGGTTTGAAAGTAAATGTAGATAAGAGTAAGGTTATGGTTGTGAGTGAGGACAGTCCTCAGTGTGAAGTTATGTTAGATGGTGAGGAGCTGGAACAAGTGTCTGAGTTTAAATATTTAACATATATGTTGGATGAAAAGGGAACGGATGATGCAGAGGGTAGTAGGAAAGTTGAATGGCAGGAAGGTGGCTGGTGCAATTAAATCATTGGTGGATGTAAAGAGACTAAGTCTTGAGTGTGCTAGGGTCTTACCTGAGGGTATTTTGTTACCTGTGTTAATGTATAGTAGTGGGACTATGGTCTGGAATAAGAGGTATAGATCTAAAGTACAATGTGTTCAGATGGACAATCATAGGGGCGTGTTAGGTGTGAGAATGAGGAATGAACGTATTAGAGAGTTGTGTGGTGTGAAGAAAGTGGTAAATGAGAAAATAAATAAAGTATGTTGAGATGGTTTGGTCATGTGGAAAGGATGGATGGTAATGAGTTGGTTAAGCGGATGTATAGTGGTGAGTGTGCTGAGAATCGACTGGCTGGGAGACCGAGGAAAAAGTAGATTGAGTCAGTAAAGGAATGCCTGGAGGAGAGAAATGTGAGTTTGGCAGAGGCGAGAAGAAAGGTGCATAATAGGAGTGAATGGCGGAGTTTTGTAAGGGGGTATGGTTGTAGATCACCTGGCCCAAGGGATGAACCCCACATTGACGAGAGGTCATAATGAGGGTCCGTCACGGTCCCGTGAAGCTCTAGGGTGGATTTTCTGGCAGGGACTAGTTCTCACTAAAAAGTATAAAGGGGGCGGTATTAAGGGCTTTCTTTTCGACTTGCGTTTTATTCTTTTACTCTTTATTTTCTAGGATTACTTCACTAATTATTTAATAATAAATATAAATATATATATATATATATATATATATATATATATATATATATATATATATATATATATATATATATATATATATATTTTCAATATACTATATAATATATATATCTATATATATATATATCTATAAATATATATATATATATATATATATATATATATATATATATATATATATGCTATATATATATATATATATATATATATATATATATATATATATATATATATATATATATATATATGCGGAAACACTATCTATTCTTTGAATGTTTTTTTTTTCAATTACTGTCAATAATCCATCTTTACTGATAATTTTTATAAATGCCCAGTTTTTGGGCAGGCATTTACATTTATGAAATGGACAAATGCCTGGACAAATGCCCATTTTATAAACGCCTGCCCACTGGGCATTTGCCCAGCGTAC
This sequence comes from Trachelipus rathkii, assembly GCA_015478945.1. Lineage (NCBI taxonomy): Eukaryota > Metazoa > Arthropoda > Malacostraca > Isopoda > Trachelipodidae > Trachelipus > Trachelipus rathkii. The sequence continues at coordinate 1,028 of JABUQX010031587.1, read as the reverse complement.
ATCCCTAGTGGCGCATCTTTCTTTCCAAATACATCTTCTGTTCTGTGGATTTCTCTTTTATCTTCTGTGTTCTCTGCAAAATTTAATCTTCCTCACCTTAAAGCTTGTGTCGTATTCACATTCGAAATCTGCCTTTAGGCGTTTTTATTTTCGATATTTTTTAAAATTATCTTACTCCCACTCACCGATTAGGGAGCTGCCCTTGAAAGGTGGTGAAAATTGTAAAAAAAAGAAAAGAAAAAAAAGAGTAAAATATATATACTAAAAAATAAAAGAACCAAGAATATGAAATAAATTACTTTTCAATTTCCAGTATCTGTTATATAAGAGATCGGGACGTAGCCTAACTCTTATGCACCCCACCAACCTCTTCCCCAACTGTCACCAATATGAAAACGTTTGTAAATTCATAATCTGTATTTCGGTGATTCTATATATGAGAAAATGCAATTAAAGGCAGCTTTATTTAATTTTATTGTTATTTTATAAAGATGTTTTTAATTTTATCTTTATTACTTGTTTTTATTTCTTATTTTAGATCTAGTTCTTGCTTATTTTTTATCTATAATTTTTTTTATATCTTACTTTATTAAAGTAAATAGGCAGCTTTATTAATTTTAATTCTTTCTTTTTTTCCTTTATCTATATTTAAACTTAATAATTTATAAATTGTATATTAAGATTGGAACTCTCATTGCTGAGTTAATGTTGATACAGGATATTAGTTCTCTGCATAAAATCAGTATCAGTATTCCGGATGCGGATGTGGTTGCGGATATTGAAAATGACCCGGATATCCGCAGATAAATAAGAGGATATCCGGTCCATCTCTGTTGACCAACAAAGCTGTTCAAGGAAAAGTTAAAATTCAAAGACTTATTTTCGTCTTGAATGTTAATTAGCTTTTAAAAAGACTGGAAATTATCAAATTAATAAACACTAATAAACATTTTCTCTCATTTATCTTAGACACAAAACGTGCAGTGAGTTTAAGTGTTCGAATTATGATACTGCAGTAAGAAAATTTC
>JABUQX010031586.1:15000-40119 GCA_015478945.1 Trachelipus rathkii | reverse complement strand
AAAATTTCTGTCTTCTCCAAAATTTCACTGAATTTCTCCCGAGAGGTTTTTTTTATACCGGAATACAAGTCTTTTTCACTATATATTCAGATTTGTAAGCTCTTTTGACATTCTAGATTGAGGAGATCGTTATTAAACATATGATTAAGCTCTTCCATGTGCGACACTATGTGTTCAGTTGCATTTCTTACACACAGTTCTTTTAAACAGATAAGATCTTCGTTGCTCTGACGCATTAATAAGGGAATATTCTCTCTCTCTCTCTCTCTCTCTCTCTCTCTCTCTCTCTCTCTCTCTCTCTCTCTCTCTCTCTCATCTAATTTTCTTCATCCTTGCTTCGAACCCGCATTATGGTAATTATTTGTGACTTGAGTTTCACATATGCCTCTAACTTTATTGATGTCATTAAAAGTTAATAAAATTGATTATTAAAAGAAAAAAAGCGTCATTAAAATGACCTTTAAATAGGTTCTAAAATTTGCCTAATAAAGGTCAAAAAGGTCACGTAACAGTTGACCTTTTAGATTTTTAGGGTGGGCCTAACTTAGTTAGTGCTAAATTATTTTTATTATTTTCTCTTACATGTTTCATTTTATGATAAAAAATGGTTTGCATTAAAAATGCTATTAAGGCCACACCCTAGTGTATAATATATATATATATATATATATATATATATATATATATATATATATATATATATATATATATATATATATATATATATATATATATATATATATATATATATATATATATATATATATATATATATATATATATAGATATAGAGAGAGAGAGAGAGAGAGAGAGAGAGAGAGATGGCAAAGTTACTTAACGGGCACACGGAACGGGAGGTCGGTTAAATTTTTTTTTTCGCAGGTAGCCTCTATGATACATAAATAGATGTTCTAGGGGTGAAATGAGGTTACGTAAGAGATTAGGTTAGGTTAGGTTACGTTTCGAACGTTAGGCACGTTAGGTTTTACCTCTACATTCCTTGTTGATTAACTATTGCTTTTATAAAGTTTTTATACATGTCTTCATGTGCTTGCTGTTTCTTCCGCATGTAAACTAACATATTAGGATGTAAAATGGTTACGGTAGCGGACTGTTCTTGGGATTTTGTTTTTAATTTTGCCCCATTCGCTTTCGATGGTTTTGGTATGTGCTTTCGTTGGAGGGTCTACGAAATTTAATGAATGATTCACTTGAGGTGGTTCAAGTGTATTTTTTCTAGTTTACGATAGCCTTTCCATTCATCAGATATTACATTTGTTCCAGGGGCTATATATTTATTATTCAAGTATTTTCTTTAATGTTTCGCTATTTCTATTTGCTACAGGTACTAAAAATCATTTACCTGAACCTCTCAATACCTCTTATATTTTCTCTTACCAAATAATGATTCATCAACTTCTACAGTTTCATTTGGTCCTCCTATTTTTTCTTTCGAATTAAACATTTCTTCAGAACAAACTTCTTTAAAAAAAAATTATAATAATGTATTACTACCCTTTTACTAATGTTTACTAACTTTAAAACACTACTTATGGAGACATCTGATAAAAAATACAACAATATTTGAAAAAAGGTTACATATCCGTTGTTTCATACTGTTTTTTACAACATTGCACGGGAAAAAAATTTGTCTATTTTTTATATTTTACAATTCTTCGATTTGTTTTCTGAGTTTTTATGTATCTAATTAGTTTTGTACATTGCATACGCTGTATGTTACATCACTTTGAAACAAATAAAATAATATTCTTCAACACTTACGGATAGCATGACGTAGAATTGACTCTCTGGAAAACAGCATCTATTTGAGAGTGCGAGATTTTTTCCAATATATTCAATAACGCTGTATATGATTTAGTCTGTTAGGAGATTGTTTGCAGATCACTAAAAAACAACAATTCACTCTCACTTTAAAACTTCTTTCGTTCAGCTCTAAAATGTTTTTTTATTTTATAACTTTCGTTTGATTAGTAAGTAATTACTAATTTTAGCACTATGAACGTTACCGTAAGGTAACTTTCACCATTGTTAGTATAGTATTATATATATACTTATATATATATATATTTATAATTATATATATATAATTTATATTATATAATATATTATATATATTATAATTATAGTATATAATATATATATATACTTCTAGTGGGAAGTGAGGCCCACCAAATTTCACGAGTGAGAAAGTTCCCAATTTTAACCCACGATAGTGACGATAAACGACGTTTCAAACTATGCAAGTCAAAGGTAGTTGAGAGAACAGGTAAAGGGAGTGTATTCCGATTCAATGGGGGTACATGTACATTGAACTAGCAGGTTAATATGGATCAGAGGATGGAATAAAGGAGGGAGAAACTATGGAGAAAGCATATGCACGAACCTTTCAATGGAGGGGTCAAAAGAGCAGTGTCGTTGTAAAGCGATAGAATAAAGAGAGTGACGCAACAATTCGACGGGTAGAGAGAGATTTGAGAGAGTTAGAGGAGTCAGGAGAGTTGATGAGACGAAAAGCAATAGATTCCACCTTTTCAAAGAGAGCAGCGTGAGTGAACCACCCCAGATGGTGACAAGTAATCCATCAAGGGGCGAACACTATAAAGAGCAGATATATATATATATATATTAATATATTTAATATTATATGTATATTATATATATATATTATATATATATATATATTATATATTATAATATATATATATATATAATATATAATATACATATTATTATTATATATATATAGTAGTATACAACAGAATTGGACTGAGAGTTATCTAAAACCGCAAACCGCAAAGGTCATAAAAGTGGCCTTTTTTTCTTCACTTCAGATGCCGCGAGGGTTGAAAAGACAATTTCCTATTAGGCTATAGGCATTTCTATAGGCTTATATTCTATAGGATATATATTATATAGGTTATATATATTCTATAGGCTATATTCTATATAGACTTCGAGCCTATATTTTGTAGAATACACCGGTTTTAGTGTCTAACCCTAGGTTATGGGTTTACGGGATTGATTGGTGTGAATATATTAGAAAGGTTGCTAGGATGCTTTTCCTATCATGGAGTTCTTACCCTACCCTTTTCTAGATTTTTCTAGCAATGACATGCTTACGTCATAGCAATACACCGGTAGTAAGTTGTTATTCCCTAGCTATATAAGAGTACGGGGAGTCTATTGGTGTATATAGAATGTGCTAAGGTTGGGTACTTCTAGAGTGTATTACGCCTACCCCCTTTTCTAGCCTTTTCTCTAGCATGACATGTCCTAAGTCATAAGAATCACCAGGTATTAGTGGATCTAAGCTCCTAGGTTATATAGGTATGGGATTCGATTGGATGTATAGTATGAAATGGAGGTGTGGTTCCTTCACAGTTAGTTAACCCTACCCCCCTTTTTTAGCCTTTTCAAGCACTGACATATCGTATGTGACAGAACATATCCGATATTAGCATCGATTAGTACATTAATCGACACTGCTGAATCGATTCCTGTGGTTTACGACTGGGAACGATTCACTCCTAACAAGAGGTTAGTAGTAAATGTTACCCTACCCTGGATGGCGTATTGCGATCAACATTGCAAGCTGTTGCATTTTTTGGGCCCAATGTTGCAAATGTTGCAAACAAATTTGCACATTTTGCAACATTTGCACATCGTTATTTTGGCTATGTAACAACGTTTTAAGCGGTCAAATTATAGGTTTTCGGGTGCGTAGAAGCGTTTTCCGGGGTCACCGACGCGATCTGCGATCAAAACCCGAGGCCTGGCGCACCGCACCGCCCGCACCGCACCACATCATCTTTTTCGCTTTTGCCGTCTCGATTCTTATCTCATACCTTTTTTTTTTTTTTTGGTTTTTCTATTGGACTATCAATTCGAACCTATGTTAGAATCCGCAGCCAAACTATGGTCTTCCATGGGTCACTTGTAAATATATTTAATATATTATATAAGTATATATATATATATATATTATATATTATATATATATATATATATATATATATATATATATATATATATATATATATATAAATATTTTATATATATATACCGATTTTAGCACCCTACGAGAAGGGTGTGCACTTACGATGATCTACCCCCGTAATTCTGCTCTATTAACCCCTTTAGTTAGCTTAGCCCTCTTTTTTTTGATGTTTTAACCTTGATATTTCGTCTCACCTTGATATTTGGTTCTGACTTGGATATTTCGGCCTTGATACTCGTAATCAAGGCCTAAAATTGACTTTATAAAAGTTCGTGAGGGATTAAGTGAGATTAAGTCGAGCAATGTAGAGCTGAACTGACGCTAGTCCTGTTGTAGGAATGTTCTAAGCATGAGGTAATGTAGGTAACTAACCTAGGCTATGATGTTTCCTGTATGTACTATCCTAACTCCACTACACTACACACATCACACAACACACACACACAAACACATAACACACACACTATACCACTCGATATTTTGATGCCTCAGCTTTTGGTGCCTCAACTTTGATACCATTCAGCTTTGATGTTAACTTTGATGACTCAGCTTTTGATGCCTCAATTTTGATGCCTCAACTTTGCATACTCGGACTTTGATACTTAATTTGATACACTCACTTTGATACCAACTAATGACACCTCAGCTTTGAACCATAACTTTGAACCTCAACTTTGGACATCAGCTTTGATGCTCAACTTTGATGCCTTTTATACCTCAACTTTGATACCTCAACTTTGGTGCCTCAGCTTTGATGATCATCTTTGTTACAGGAAAAAAGAAGAAGGAGGAGATGAAGAAGGAAGAAAGAAGAAGAAGAAGACAGAAGAAGAAGATATGTTTAGTTAGAGGTCGTTTACACACAGTCTGTACAATTTTTTTTTTTTTATATCAGGTACTTTTATTATAGAAAAGCTGTTTCATTACCAAAGTAAAGTTAAGTTAAAGTTATAGATAAAAAGTTAAATTAAAGTTAAATTTTCATATTGAAGAGATAAGATTTACATTTTTCATGTATTAAATACAAATGTTTTTGAAAAACATTTTTGTTTTTGAAACATTTTAGTTTTTTTGAAAAAACATTTTCTTTTGATGAAAACATTTTTGTTTTTGAAAAATTTTTGTTTTTTTGAAAAAATTTTAAAAAACATTAGTTATAGAAGAAAAGTTGTTAATTTCCACGAAACATGATTTTAGGACATAAAGCAATTAGGCTGTTAAAACATACAGCAAACGAGCCACGCAGGGAGCATCCACCTCCCTACCCACCTCATGTTATTACTGTTTTTACTTGCATTTACCATACTTATATTATAAAAATAATATAACCAAATTTAACATAAAATATAATTTATCATATACACATGTTTTTTTTCTCTCTTACATAAACACAGCATAATAATAATAATATATTTTTAATTATTGAAGAAGAAGAAGACTAATTAAATAAATATTTTAATGAATTGCATAATAAAGAGAAGTGGATGCAAAATTCCTTAATTTAGAAAGGAAAAAATTAATTGAAAAAGCATATTTAGAAAAAGATAAGTATTCAGACAAAAAATTTCAGTTTCGAAAATTTATATTGAAGTATAAGATTTACATTTTTCATGTATTAATTACAAATGGTTTTTGAAACATTTTTGTTTTTTGAAAACATTTTCTTTTGATGAAAAACATTTGATTTCACGAAACATTTTTGTTTTTGAAAACATTTTTGTTTTTTTTTTGAAAAAACATTTTTTTAAAAAAACTTGTTTCTTGAAAAAAAAGTTTTAAATTTCACGAAAAACATTGATTTTAGGGACCATAAGCAATAAGGCGTAAAACCTAAGCAAACAAGCACAGGGGGTCCCCACCTCCCTTCACCCTCATGTTTTTACTGTTTTACTGCTTTACCATAATAATTATTAATGAAAATATATATAAACCATAATTTTTTTCTTAACTTAAACGAGTGTTTTATTAGATTTTTTTTTTCTCTCCTACATAAACTCAGCATAATAATAAAAACACTCTTTTCAGAAATCTAAAATAAAAGTCAGTTCCTTTGCATAAATCTTATGTCTATGAGGATGTGAGGGTTATTTTTAGTTTTTTAATTAGTTTTATTTTTTCAGTTAAGTAAAACAAGATTTTTTTAAAAGAAATAATTCTTACTGAAAAGTGCAGTATTTAATATAAAGAATATAAAGAATATATATTTAATATATATATTATATAATATATATTATATATATATTATATATTATATATTATATATATATATATATATTATATATATAATATATATATATAATATTATTTTTATATTTTTATATTTAAATAATGCACTTTTTCAGTAAATTATTTTTTTTAAAAAAATCTTGTTTTACCTCATCCTCTTATTATGCTGTTCATCCAAAGAACTTATTTATTTTATGTTTATGAAATATTTATTATTTCCTTATGCAATTGATGTAGGAAAGAGAAAAAAAAACTGTTTTTCAAAAAGGTTTAAGTTTATAGAAGAAAAATGAGGGTTATATATTATTTTATTAATATAAAGTATGGTTAAGCATTAAAACAGTAAACATGAGGTGAGGAGGGTGGGGACCCTGGTGGCTGTTTTGCTGTAGTGTTTACAGCCTTATTGCTTTATGGTCCCTAAAATCATATTTTTTTCGTGGAAATTTGACAACTTTTTCTAGAAACAATGTTTTTAAAAGAATGTTTTTCAAAAAACAAAAATGTAGTTTCAAAACAAAAAGTTTTTCATTCAAAAGAAAAAGTTTTTCATCAAAGAAAAATGTTTTTTCAAGAAAACAAAAATGTTTTTCAAGAAACCATTTGTATTTAATACATGAAAAATATAAATCTATCCTTCAATATGAAAAATTTAACTTTAACTTTAACTTTTTTAACTATAAACTTTAAACTTTAAACTTTAAACTTTGGTAATGAAAACGCTTTTCAAAATAAAAAGACCTGATTAAAAAAAAAAAAAAGTAAAGACTGTGTGTATACGAACTCACAAAAATATTCTTCTTCTTTTTCTTCTTTTCTTATTCTTCTTCTTTTTTTCTTCTTCTTTTCTTCCTTCTCTCTTCTCTTCTTCTCTTCTTTTCTTCATTCATTCTCTTCTACTCACCTCCTTCTTTTTTCCTGTAAAAGATGAGTCATCAAAGCGAGGTAAACAAAGTTGAGGGATCAAAGTTGAGGTATCAAAGGTGAGGCATCAAGTTGAGCATCAAAGCTGAGTGTCAAAGTTGAGGTATCAAAGTTAAGGGTACAAAGTGAGGTGTCAAAGTTGACGTATCTCAAATTAAGTATCAAAGTCGAGGTATCAAAGTTGAGGCATCAAAGTTGAGCATTCAAAGCTGACGTATCAAGTTTGAAGCATCAAGAAGCTTGAGTATATTTTCGGAATAAAGATCAGATCGTTTATCGATTTATAATGAGTTGTGTGTATGTGGTGTGTGTGTGTGTGTGTGTGTGTGTGTGTAGGTGTAGGTGTAGAGGTAGTGATAGTTCAATACAGGAAACTCAACTAGGGTAAGTAACTAATGACCCATGTGTAAGGACAAGTTCCTACAACAATGGTACTGCCGTCAGTTACCTATCAGGTGCTTCGACTTAATCTCAACTTAATCCTCACGAACTTTAGTATGAAAGGTCAATTTCAGGCCTTGATACGGTACCAAGGCCGAAAATATCAAGGTCAAGACAAATATTCAAGGTCAAGACGAAATACAAGAGTCAAACATCAAAAGAGGGCCTAAGCTAACTAAAGGGGGTTAAAGGGAGCAGAAATAAGGGGGGGAGAACGTACGTGGCTTCACCCTTCTCACGTAGGGTGCTAAAAGCGTATATATATTATTATAATATTATATATATATATATATATTATATATATATAGAGATATATATTATATATATATATTATTATAGTATACATTGGACATGGAAACAGACCATAGTTTGGCTGCGGATTCTAACATAGGTTCGAAATGTGATGTCAGAAAAAAAAAAAAAAAAAAAAAAAAAAAGGTAGGCTGAGATATATAGAAAATCGAGACGGCAAAAGCGAAAAAAGATGATGTGACGCGGTGCGGGGCGGTGCGGTGCGCCAGAGCCTCGGGTTTTGATCCAATCGCGTCGGTGACCCCGGAAAACGCTTCTACGCACCCGAAAACCTATTCTATTACTTTTAAAACGTGCTTTTGCGCCGAAATAGGAATGGCTAATTGATTTTGGTGTTGCAAATTTTGTTTTGCAAGATTTGCAAAATAGTGTTGCAATTCGGTTGTTATATTGCAATACGCCATCAAGGGGGGTAGGGTAACATTAATACTAAACTCTTGTTGAGTGAATCGTTCCGTTTACGTAAAACAGGTTTCAGCGTGTCGATTATGTACTATCCGATGCTAAATATCGGATATGTTCTGTCACATACGAACTTATAACAGGCTTGAAAAACCTATTGTTAAGGGCGATGAAATAATAGTCGAAGTAAACAATTTTTACCTTTCTTTTATGCGAGGTATTGCGATCCTGCATACCTTATAATCTTAGGAATAGACACCTATAGCTGGGTGTATCTATGAAGGGGTAGGATAGTATGGTAATTAGGCTAGAAGGGGGTGGTAGTAGTATATTGAAGGCATCTAGCACTTCTTAAATATACACCAATCAATTCCCCGTACCAATAACTAGGGTTAGACACTTAAAGACGGTGTATTCTACATATGGTCGAACGGCTAGAGCTAGAATATAGAATATAGAATTATAAGCCTATGTGAATATATAGTGCCTATAATATATAGCTAGAGAAATATAATTTAAGTGAAGATAGTTCTGAAATGTTGAGCTCTAGTACCAGCTTTGAAGATGAGAAAAAAAAGCAGATATAAATATTCAGATTGTGGTTAGATAACTTGCATCCCAATTCTGGTGTATACTACTATAGTATATATTATATATTATATATATATAATATATATATATATATAGATATATATTATATATAATATATATATATATAGTATAATATCATATTATATTAGGTATTATAGGTTATATATATATATATATATATAGGTATATATAGTATATATATATTTATATTATTATATATAGAATAATATATATATTTTATTTTTGGTTTTTTATTTTGACGGTTATCACACCGTCACTGGATGCCCTATTAAGGGAGGGTTGGGGTTAAAAAACAACAAAAAGGTTCAACTTAACACAAATTACTTTATTCAGACGCGGGCTTTAAAGTGAGGAGATTAAATTGAGTAGGAAAACAGAAGATGGAAAGAGAATTCACAGAACAGAGGTTGGCAGGAAAGAAAGACGGCACCGCGCGAACAGTCTGAGAGTTGTGATATCAACCAACAAAATCATGTGCCGACACGACCCCTTGTGCTACAGAGGGCGTCTTAAAGGTGGTGGCACGCGAGTGGAACGTTCCCTCGAGAGTACTTGCTCTTTGGTACCTATAGAAAAGAGATAAAGCACCAACATCGCGCGCAAAGATGCAGGGTCAATGAGACTAGAAAGAACAGGACAATTGATAAGTCTTTTTGCCTTTGATTCGACCCTATCCAAACGGGTGAAACCAGGGCCCTCCCAGATATGAGAGCAGTTACTCTCAGACAAGGGCGGATTGAGGCCCTTAATATAACTGGAAACTAAGTGAGAAGGAAAAAAAAAGGTCTCGCAGTCTAAAACAGAACTCCCAGCTTCTTGAGGCCGCCTTTAGCAACCGTTGTGATGTGAGTTTCCAAGACATTTTTTTGTTTATGTTAAGGCCAGGTGTTTATATTGTCGAGTCGAGAGAGACGTGATAAGAGAGACCGTCGAAAAGAGATGGTAAAGTAGAGTGATCTTAGAGAGGTGATTGTAGAAGTTGAGTTTTAAAAGAAATTGAATTTTCAAAGATCAGACGACCCCACCCGGAATTTCTATTCAGATTCAGCGAGAAATAGAATCGGAAATATTAAGACTAGAGGCATTCTAAGAAGTAAAAGATCAGAGAGCAGAATTGAATGAGATTTGAGAGATGATGGGTCGAGATTCATCGGGGCCTATGAGTGATTAGGTTAGAAGTGCAGTGTGAAGGTCATTAATGAAAAGTTAGGAGATAAAGTAGGAATTAGACAGACCTGAGGAACACTATGGATAGAAAAGTGGGTGTAAAGCCCCATCAACAACAACTGATATTGAGCGATTTGAAGAAAGCTAGACATTAAGTAAGCAAAGAGAAGAGGAAACCCAAGGAGGGAGCTTTTAGAGCAGTGACGCGTGCCATACCCGGGTCAAATGCTGTTGGGGTCAAGCACACAGCAGTTCCCGTATGTTCCTATAGGCGGGAAACCATTAAATGCAGTAAATAAGGAAAGTCATTATCGCCATGTAGACCTCGAAGGCCGAAAGCGTACTGGCGATCGGAAAGAAAGTGAAATGATGGGATTCCAATTGATCTAAGAAATGAGAGTGGAGAAGAATTTCAAAGATATTAATAGAATACAAGTAAGCATAATTAGGGCGGATAGTTGAATGGATCAGAGCGGCTTACCCTTTTTCGGAATAGGATTGAAATATATGTGGCTTCCAACACTGAGGGAAAGTGCTAGTATTGAGACATAGAGAATAAAGTTGAACGAGGGGCGGGGAAGAACGGAAGCACACTCCCCAAAACTCGGGAAGAATGCCATCCGGGGCACCCGCCTTCCTAACGTTCGTAAGATTTTCAGGAGCCATGCACCCGATCGAATGTTCTCAAGCAAAGGCATAGGACACCTGAAGAGAGAGGAGAAGGAGGAGGAGCAATGCCAGAATCTTCCAAGGTTGAGTTAGGCGAAAATAGGAGCCAGAAGAGATGAGCCTTTCAGTTAGGAGGAATTTAAGCAAACAGAACAATCAGAGCGTACTAAGAGGAGGAAAGACAGATTTACAGAAGTTGTTAGAGATGTTTTGGCAAGAGGCAAAAGATTTGTTCGTAGGAGAACCAAGGAGGTTAGCGCACTTTCGTATTGATTAAAGCCCCGCTTGCTCCGTCGAAGAGTTTCCCTCAACGATTTCAGCAGAATGTAAATTAGCAAAGAGTGATAGGAGAACGAGAATTTTCCAATGCCCGATACGCACTGCTCTCTAGCCTGGATGGCCAAGAGCAACAAGCACATCAACCAGATTATGAGGAGAGAAAGATATAGTCGGAAGAAGGAATAAACATACTCATCCCATCAACGATTACAAGCTGAAGCGTCTCCGCGGAGTAAAAGTAATCATTCCAGTTATAAAGCAGTCATCCAATTAAGTGTAGCGATAGAGCAAGCAGCCCCCCAATCGGCCTGATCAAAAGTGCAGAAAAAACGCGTAGGGAGGGATGGAGCTGTTGGAGAGAAGTATTAAATATTAAGAAATATAAGATGTTTATGTTCAGATTTACCAATTAGAGCGAAGGTGGTGTATTGTATCTATAGAGAGAAGGTGGTGAAAATTAGGTCAAGTGTGTTCAAGAATTGGTGGGACGATCCGGAATGTGTGTGCGTTCTTCATTAGTTGCTCCAGATCGTTGAGAATGCAAAATGATTCGGCCTCCTCCCCACCTAGATCAGTATGAGAGGAACCCAAAATTCAAGTGTTGTGTAACATTGAATTCCCTAAATACGAGGACTCAGTATTTGAGTGAGAAAAATGTTAACAGTGATCAGTGAGAAGTAGTAAGGTTATTCAAAAAGGCGTGAAAATGAAATCTGTTTGTTTAGGAGCAACAGTAGCAGAAGACAAGATTATTGAGTAGAGGAAGAAGATATTTAAGCCAAGAACATTGCGAAGATTAGGAGATTCAGATTTCGAGACGCTGTTACAGGAGTGTTTAGATGTTAACATCGCCACCATACATACTTTAGACGGAAATTTTATGAAATAAAGTTAAGTTGGACAAATTAAAAGAGTTAGAGATGAATTCCTAGCCATCTGGTCTCAGACAGGAGCAAAAAGGTTAGGATTAGAGTTAGAGAGGTAGAGTTAGATTGCAGAGTTAGATTGCAAGCCACGGATGTGTAGCAAATCAGATATAAGCCCGCGCCGTGCAATCTGCATCTTGCATGCACATACAAAAACACAAACAAACAGACAAAAAAAAGACAGACAAAAGAAATCAGAGGTGTGAAAATAATCACACGTCTAAAACCTAAATTTAAAAAGTTAAATGCTAAAAAAGTTAAAATGTTCCCAATAAATATGTAAAAATATGAAAAATTCCTTTAAATTAAAACACTAAACGTCCACTTGCACTTCCTAATAAATTGCGAATAAAAAAAGATTAAGTGCCAAATGTCTGTATACCAATTTAGCTCACCGAATAAATTTACCCAAGTGTTACCTCTGGACCCGAATGTGAGGTTGGGAGACTGTCTGGAGGTTAGATGTCAACAACATGCCTTCACTCCTCTTGGGAAGCAAAGGCTTTCAGTGATACCTAGGCAGGTTTCCTTTTAAGATACGCATCTTGTGATTAATGGGGTTAACATCTTCTTGGTAGTTCTTATCATTCTAAAGGGTAAGGGTTCAAACCTCCATTAGTGGACTTTTGAAAGTTAAGGTCTTTTTTTCTAAATAGTAGGTATACAGACATTTGGCACTTAAATACCTATTTAGCTTCCGAATAAAAAATTTACCCAAGTGTTACCTTTGACCCGAGTGAGCGGGGAGACCTGTGTGGAGGTTAGTGTCACGGACTTGCTCATCCTCTTGGAAGCAAAGCTCTTCAATGGTAACCTGGCGGTTCCTTTTAGCTCACTCGTGGTTAAGGGGTAAATTCATTGGCTTAACATTCTAAGAGGTAAGGGTTCAAACCCCACTTAGGACCATTTGAAAATACAATAATAATAATTTTATATCAAATGTATGTATATAAATATATTATATATATATAATATATATATATATTAATAATTATATATATATATATATATATACTATATATAATATATACTATATAATAATATATTATATATATATATATATATAATATATATATATAATATATAATATCATATATAATATATATATATATGCTAACGGAATTTGTTTCATCCCGGTAGAGTGGGGGAGGGGGAGTAGTATTAAGAAATTGAAGGGAGCAATATGGAAATCCCCTCCATCTCACTATTCTCTCTTTAATATATGAGAGAGAAAGGTGAATTTCGTCAGTCTGCCTTTTGTATTTAATTTATAAACAGAATGCTACTTATTCTATCAGATTGAATACAAAGAAGCACCAAAATAATGTTGCGTTACAAAAAATGATTTGATTTGCATTATAATATTGTTAATATGATTTTGTAGTGTGAAGAAGCCTCCTCTGCCCCCGAAACCTGGCAATTAAGTTTGTGATACACATACATATATGTATTAAACATCCACACATGTATCTACCAGGCATCGGTTCCCCTTCTAAAATAAGCAGAAAATTTTAGAAGTTATTTCAGCAAAAAAAAAAAAGGTTATAGCAATACTCAGGAGAGAAAAAAAAGACAGAGTAGTGTGATTCATATATTTTCAATTCCAACGTTACTTTAATGTTAAAGGGGGAGAATGCATGTATCTTCTTCAAAAGTTATTTAAACTCGTGTGTAAAAAAAAAAATAATAATAAATAAAAGAAGCTGTACTTATAAACCTCCTGTACTTCGATTCATACACACAATGCAACTACTTACTGTAGAATGGCTTAAAATATAAAGCACGACTACACACTACTACACCACTATTTAAACATAAACTAGAATTACACATAAATGAAAATTAATTAATTAATTAAGATACGTGATTGCAAATAATCAACAGTTAATAAAACAAAGTTCCTGTTTTCTATGGTAAGACTGAAACAAAAACAACAATGCACTAAGGTACATCATTACGAGAAGCAAGGCACATCTGGTTAATAAGAAACTGAGCATGCAACTAACTGCTGTGTGAAAAAAGGGAGTTCCTCTGGTACTCTGATTCAGCCAAGGTGTTGTAATCTTTGTGGCAATAAGAGGCGATGATCTAATTCTCAGATCCTGAGAGACGTGCGAAAATAGGATTTAATAATTTACACAAACCCCTGTTGCATACAAGACCTTCATCACCGCCATTGGGGACAGACAGAGGAATTTCTTTAGCTATTACTAATTCGAATGAGAAACGGTGCCACAAACTAATACCTCCCCTCCCCTCATTCTGAAACAAAGGGGTTTCAAGCCAAAGTGCATCGAAACAGCAATAATAATAATAATAATAATAATAATAATAATAATAATAATAATAATAATAATAATAATAATAATAATAATAATAATAATAATAATAATAATGTGGTCGGGATCTTAAGATCGTTAAATTAAAATTTATAATAATAATATTAGTTATGTTATAATATTAATAATAATAATAATAATAATAATAATAATAATAATAATAATAATAATAATAATAATAATAATAATAATAATAATAATAATAATAATAATAATGTGGTGGAGATCTCAAGATCGTTGACATTAAACTCCCACCGAAGGGAAGGGGGGGAAAAAAAGGTTGTTTGAAGTTTGTTTATAGTATTGCAATAAAGAGGAAATATTTAAAGGATTCCATTCTTCGAGGAAATATGGATGACAAAAAAAATAAAAATCGTTTATTCAAGATACACCCTCTGCACTTTCTGTACCCTCAACCCCAATGAAATTTCAGTCGCTCTTGAAGGACGCTCTAAATTCACAAGTGATGAATAGCATATCAGGTACTGAATACTTCGTTTCCATGGTGTTAATATAGCCCTTTGAACCGTTTGTGTAGGAAACTACAAATACTGCACCAGGAAAGTAATATTTATTTTGCTCCACCATCGTAATAAAAAAAATTAAAAAATTCTTTTTATCAACCACCTCCCAGCAACTAAAGATTTTAAATCTCGGTGGTGGCAATCACCCATCCCACGGTGCCAGACAGTAGGTTGATGCGATGAAACGGGCAGAGGAAATAAATACCCCCCTTCGAAGAGATCGTGGACTTTTGGAACGCCAAAAACACACAGACTCTATGATTCTCCGGAAGTAAAGGGATGGTTCAGCATTGTAAAAGAGAATGTCATCTCTTCATATTCCCTGGAATATATGTAAAAGGGGATGTCACTCTCTTTAAGTCCCGTAATTTCTCTATCTGGCTTGATATATTATATGATACCCATCAACAGCGCCAGGAAGAGTGACAACAGAGTCTAAGGTCAATTCAGTTCCTAAGGAGATTTGATAAAAATGAGCGTCTACAATAGCCCTGAAAGCTTCAGAAATGTTTGCAGGTTCACAGCGGGCTTAATATATTCAGGTTTAGTACCAAGTTCAAAGCAAATTTCATCAAACCCCCCCCCCCCCCGAGTACAAAGGAAACCAAGATAAAAGCTCTACAGTTGTGAACATTTTATATATTAAGTCAAAGGTTTCTAGAAGGAGGGACACATTATCTAAATGATAGATATTAGAATGAATTTCTAGCTGGTATAGATACACTATAGCTCGCGTGATCTCCCCATTTTTCGTATTTAATGATATTGACAGGACATACCCATCAGGATAAGCGTGAAGGGTTTTTACTATACTAATTTCCATTCGGACAGAGCACAGAAAGCCGTTTCTTTGACCAAGACTACATCACCGATAGCAATGTTAGGATGGTCAGAAACATTCAAGATTGTTTAAGATTAAGTAAATAGTATTTACTCCAAGCAACTTAATTTGGAATATAAGGAAAATTATATACCAATACCTTTTATTCAATTTGAATGGGCCACGGTGTTGCTATTGATTTGTTTAATTTTTCGTTTTCTGTTGTTGTTTACATTATTTTAATCTCATTTTTAATAATTTTATTTGTTATTTTTATTTCAGAGATGTTATTGTTATTAGTTGTGAAGTTATTTGAAATTGAAATATGAAAAGAATTTGTTTTGATTTGGTTGAAGCTTTGGAGCTCTTGATTTGGGACTTTTTATGGGCTCTTGATTTGGACTTTTGAAATAACAATTGTTTTAACCAAGTTTTAATCTAGTTCTGTTTTTTCTGTTTTTTGTTTTGTTTTGTTTTGTTTTTTTTGTTTTTTGTTTTGTAAAATTTCTTTGTTGCACCTTTCCAGAAAAATGTGTGGGGAAAGGTACAACAAAGTGCTTGGTAACATCCTTTTTTCTTTTTCTTTATGTTTTATGCATATATATATATATATATATATATATATATATATATATATATATATATATCTGCATATATATATATATATATATATGAATATATATATATATATATATATATATATATATACTATATATATATGTCAGTGGCGAAGCGTCCAGTCATCTATTGATGCGGCGATGACTGACCAGATGAGATAAAAAATCATTCAATTCTTTTTTCAAATTTCATTATTATTTTCATTTTCATTATATATATATATATATATATATATATATATATATATATATATATATATATATATGTATATAGCAACCAGAAAAATCTATGTTTTAAAAAAAATATAAATATATTTAAAATATAATATATAATACATACATAATATAATATATATATATATATATATATATATATATATATATATATATATATATGTATATATATAATATATATATATATATATATATATATATATAATAATAATATATATATACTTATATAAATATATATATACATATATATATATATATATATACTAACTATATATATATAATAATATATATATATATATATATATATATATATAATAATAACCATATATATATATATATGCTTTATATATTTATATCTTGTATATATATATATATACAAGAAATATATATATATATATATATATATATATATATATATATATATATATATATATATATATATATATATATATAATAATAATATATAACTAATATATATATATATATATATATATATATATAATATATATATATATATATATATATATTTACCACTACTATATATAGTGAAGAATTCACAGTTTATACCTGCAATCTAGAAGCACAATAAACTGGTTTTGGCGAGCCGCGTGAAATGTGTCTTTAGTTGTTACTATAAGTAGCAAATTTCGTTACTTTTTTTTTTTTTTTTATTTTTTTTTTTTTTTTTTTTTACTTTTCTCGATTTGGTATAAGCTATTTATGGCTAGTCTACGGTTTTACTTTATAGGATGGAGTTGAAGTCAAAAATTTTCAGGGGTGGAGTCGGAGTCGGAGTCGGAGTCAGGTCGTGATTATCAGGGTAGATCGGGTCATTATTTTCAGAGGTCGGAGTCGGTATTTTGAAGAGAGAGTAGAGGGTAAAGTCGGCGTCGGAAAATTTTGAACCAAACCACAATCTGCACTCATCCTTCATTACCTCAATTCTATAATTGTCGGAAGTAAGACATACTCCAGGGATAATAATATAATAATAATAAAATAAAAATTATTATTAAAAATAATATTAATAATAAAAATAAAATAATAATAAAAATAAAAAATAATAATAATAATAATAATAATAATATGTATTAATAATAATAATTTTATAATAATGATAATAATGTTGTCTCAAGATCGTCTAAATATATATATATATATATATATATATATATATATATATATATATATATATATATATATATATATATATATATATATATATATATATATATATATATATATATATATATATATATATATATATATATATAACCACCTTAGTATATATATATATATGTGACGGCAGGATTTCTCCTTGCCTCACAATAATTATGTACACCTCTCATAGTAGCTCTGTATGTCAAATTTTACTATTAATTTTATTATATATGAAAAATATTTAACAACCTTTTGTATGGCACTATTTTTGTGAGAGTGAGTCACTGAAATGTCTGGCATTTCGAGGGAAGGAAGGCAGTTTGGCTTCAAGATACAAGAAGAGAAGTCGCGTTGTGTGTCGGCTTGTTAAAGGCCGGAAATTTGTGTTTGAATATAAAAATTATGATATTAACCTTCACCAATATTATTAATGACTGTGAACTGACCCATTGTGTTAACTGTTAATATTGATACCATTATTTACCACCTGATTAATTAGTCTTAGAAATAAAAATAAAAAGTAATTACCCCTTTTCATTATCACTGTATTAACTCATCAAAGGGTTATTACAAAGAATGGTGACCCCATTAGTAACCTTGAACACCCATACCTAACTGATGTGAAGAGTGTCAAACAGTGAATTAATTCAAACAGTGCCTAATTAAGACAGTGAAGTGAAAACAAACGCAAAATCCTAATAAAAAACAGTTCAAATTCCCCGAAAAAACAGTGAAATAAGAAACCCTATCACAATAGGCCTAAAACCTTCCCCTAAACAAAAGAAAAAAAAACCGTTAAGAATGCCGAGTTTAAAAAGAAAGTCGCTCAGAGTTCAAACGAAGAGAAGCAACGTAGCTATCGTGACTCGGTCTCAATCGTCAAGACCCCATCACACTCCCCCAGAAGTAGCCCCTCCTGTCGAGGGGGTAAATGAAGAAGGTGACTCGTCACTATACGAAACAGACTCGGAAAATGAAACTCAAGAAGGGTATGAAGCAACAAACCTGGTGAAGAGTCATCCTTCCCCCAATCTCTTAGGGAGAAAAGGAAGAAGGAAGAATCTCCCGCTCAATGCCATTCCCCCCTTCAACGAATTCAATGCCTTAGAGTGGATTCGGCAAACGACAATGATCTTTAACCTTAATGAAATCATCGATCAAAGGGAGAGGGTAAGGCTTTTGGCATCAAAAGCAAGATTACAAATTCGTTGAAACTTCCCCTAAAGGACGATTGTTATACTAAACTAGTCAAGGTAATAGAAAAACTTTATGCACCATCGCTAAGGACTCAGATAGAAGAAGTCTTTCAATCAGGCATGAGGGAGGGAGAGCTCCCATCCGATTATGCAGTTAGAATAAAAGAAATGCTTGGATTATCCACTTTCGATTCGATAACAGACAACGATGCAAAATTTATTAGAGAACTCTTTCTCTTACGATTGCCCAAGCAATTACAGATCTCCCTCATGACAACAGAGAAAAACCATGATTTTGAGGAATTAATTGAAATAGCCGACGACATTTTCAACAAATTTTTTTCCCCAAACGGTGCTCGCCAATCCCCCGCGGTGGGGGGAAACGAATGGCAATCTGTGAACGCCATGCGACCAGCGGAAGAAAAAGTCACCAATTCACTCAACAGAGAGACTTCAGTACAGGAGAGGGAGATAAGTCGACTGATAATTTCTCATGAAAAGTCGGCCGAAGAAATGAAGTCACTAGCCAAGAGCGTCATAGAGCTCGCGAAGACGCTGTGTCAGAATGCGAAGAACTCCCCCACCCCCAATAATGATCAAAATTCAAGAGGAAGGAATTTCAACCGATCAACTTATAACAACGTTGCTGCTGGCCCTAGTACAGAAGGCCTTTGTAGGTTTCATAGGAAATTTTTGCACCATTCATTTCGATGTGAGGGTCGATATTGTCCAATGTACACCTTGATATCGCAACCCCCGGCAACTTCCCCACCCCCACAACAGAACTCCAACATTTCGAACCAAAAAAATGGAAAGGCTGGTCCGTGAGACGACTCCCGGGCCAGATGAGGGTGAACATTGGGGGGAATGACGCTTCTGTAAGTAGATATTCTTGTGATTGTTTGCCCTGCCACTTTTGTATAAATAAGTCTAATTTTGGGCGGGGAAATATTAATTTTAACAATAGTAGAAGACGTTATTATAACAATAATCATAATAACAGTAGAAATTATAGTCGTAATTATAATAATAGAAATTACAGTAACCATAGTATTGACGATTTTTATAATAATAATTGCTATGGTAACGAAAATATTAGTTGTAACAATAATAATTATAATAATAATGCACGTGTCGGTTATAATAATTTCTATAATAATAATGAGCATGCTAATCTTAATGGCCATAATAGTAATAGGTATTTTAGTAATAATTGTAATTATATTAATCGTGGGTATGATGGAAATGTTAATTATGTTTAATAGATTTAAATGGAGTAGAAATATCACTTGTAAGGATGATCAAGGGCAGGGGGGGATTCCTAGTGATCCACCCCCTCCCCCACAGAAGTCGCTTGTCACTGAGTCAGTAGGAGTAGAGTCATCTTCAATTTTAAATTGTAACTCAACGCATGATGAGGTTAATAACAATAATAGCAATAATAATAATAATGATTGTAGAACTAGGAATGATAGTCGTAGTGATGGCAATAACGGTTTTGTAAATTCTTATAATTGTATTGAAAATAATAACGCTGTGACTTTTGAAAACAATAGCTTTGTGAATGAGTCGCTGCCTCCACCGACGGAGTCAACCTATCCCCCTACCCCAGTCACTGGGGAGGAGGCGGGAATGGAGGCGATTCTGACTTGTGAATCTATACTTATTGATAAAAATAATGATAAAAATGAATTTGTAATTAATGAAAGGGGCGAAATTCCCTTTCTGAAAATGAATTGTATTAGTTTTAGAGATGAAGGAGATTCTTTTCCTTCCGATAAGCATGAGGGATCATTAATTTTAAGGAATAATGCATGTGACTTATCTGATAATGCTGTGGTGGAAGTTTCTGGCAACTCAACTAAAATCGTTGCAGCTGTTAAAGAAGTAATTTTTGATAAATTGTATTATATTTCGGACGCAACTAACAATGAGACTTATTTACTAGACTGTGGGAGTTGCCTCGACCTTTTAATTGCTACTGAATCGGATAAGGAGGAGGCCCCGATTGGGAGTGCCAGGGCCGCGAACGGAGGCTGTATCCATATTTATAAAAAAATAATGACTAAAGTTGACTTGGGGTTGGGCAGACCTTATGACTTGCATGCCTACGCTTCAGATATTAAATTCAATGTCTTAGGCATGCCTTTTCTCAAAAAACACGGGTTCATCATTGACTTTAGGTACCATTTTTTACTAGATACCAGCACTAGACGTAGTATTTCTCTTTGTAACGAAGCTTTTGATTTTTCCAAGCATGTTCGGAACTCTATCCTCCCGCTAGCCGCTGTCTCTTTAAATATACCGCTTTGCGAATATGAATTAGTTAATGATTTAATTAGAAAGTACCAAGTTTTGTTCGTAAATCCTTATAAAGCACCTAATTTAGATTTAAAGAATGATCAACTCAAAAGATGGCGCTTTATTTGTACAAAGTACCGGAAAAAAGGGGGCGGGGCTTATTTTGACAGCTGTGAGAACAATTTCGTCGCTCAGTCACGACTTAATAGTAATGAAACTATAGGGGAGGGGGGAGGGGGGAGTAAAGATTGTACTATTGGAGAGGGGGGTGAAGATTGCACTGTTGATGAGGGGGGGGAGGAGAAAGAAGAGTGTCCTTTGAAGGAGGAAATTTTATGCGAGTTAGCGGCAAACTACCCATACCATGTGACTGTTAATGGATCGCCGATACAATTGAGGAGTAGAACCATAGCTCCACATCTTTTTGAGAAAGCAAGGGAGGAAATCAATAAATTATTGGACGCGGGGGTCATTTCGCGGGGGAGAAGCAATTGGGGTTTTCCAACTAGCTTTTTGCCAAAGTCGGACGGAAGGGTTCGTTTGGTCGTTGATCTGAGGTTATTAAACCAAAGATCAACCTCTGACAATTTTACCCTACCCAAGATTAAGGATATTATTTTGCAATTGCAACATTGCAAGTTATTAACAAGGCTAGACGTTCGGCAAGCTTACTATAACGTGCCAGTCAGCGAGGAAACGAAGAAATATTTCACTATTACTTGTCCTTTTGGTAACTACAGCTTTAACTATTTAATACAAGGACATAAGTGTTCTTCTAGTGCCTTCCAGCGCTTTATGTCAATCTTGTTTGGAGATTTAAAGAACGTTTTTGTTTATTTAGATGACATCTTAATTGCCAGTTCGACTCTTGAAGAGCATGTTGCAATGTTGGAGAAAGTTTTGGAGAGATTAAAATATATGAAAATTTATCTGAACCCAGAAAAATGTGTACTTGCAGTCGAAGAAACGGACTTTCTAGGTTTCAATGTTAGCGAGAAGGGGGTTAAGCCTAGTAAGGAGAAAATCGATGCAGTGGTGAATGTTGCAAGGCCAACAACCATCAAACAACTTAGGGCTTTCCTCGGTCTATATAATTTCTGCCGAATCAATATAGTAGGGGCGGCTCAATTGTTGCAACCCCTAACGAAAATGTTGAAAGGAAAACCCGCCTCCAATAAAAGGATTTCCTGGGGGGTAGAAGCCGAGCGAGCGTTTCTAGAAGCTAAAGCGGCAATGGTGAGTGCCACCCTGTTGTCGTTCCCTGATGAAGGAACTGAGTTACTAGTATACACGAAGGTAAGCGAACTCACTATAGCTAGTGCACTGATGGGAGAAGAAGATAACCAAACAAAGATTTTCGCGCTTTATAGTACCATACTCACCGAGGCAGAAGTGGCCCTACCTCAGCTGGTTAAGGAGCTCTTATGCGTCAAAAACAGTTTACAAAAATATGCTTACTTAATTGCCAATAAGAGAATCACTGTCTGTACTAGCAACAGTGGGTTAATCACAGCTTATATGAAAAAGAAGTGCCGAAAAAATTCATAATATTCGGAGGTAAAATTTACTTGAATGCCATTGCGAAATTTTGACGTTTGAATTTTAAAATTGGTCTCTAAGAGCTAAAAATTTAAAATTGGCGATAATTTTACACGAATTGGCTAAACGAAAGAGATAAAATCAGTAGAGGCTGGGGAGTTGCAATTGGCAACTGCCTTTGTATAAGAAATGGGGGAGGGGCGTGGCGCAAAACAAAAATTATGGAGACGGAGTTACAACTGGAGGAGGAGTTTAGTGGATGGAATTCTCTGAATTCCGTAGTGGAAGGGTTGAGCCCTTTAAATCGCACGTTAAAAGAAAAAAGACTTTACGTGGAAAGATATTATTAAAAATAATAATAAAAATAAGGATAATAATAATAATAATAATAATTAATAATAATTAAAAATAATAATAAAAGAAAAAGTGAGGATAATGAAATAATGAATAATAATAATAATTAAAATAAATTAATAATACGATTAATAATAAAAAAAATAATAAAAGCAAGCGGTAATAATAATGAAAATAATTTAATAATAATATAATAATATTAATAATATTAATATTATAAATAATAATAATATAAATAATAATAAATTAATAATGAAATAATAAAAATAATAAACAAAAACGGTAATAATAATGAAAATAATAATAATAATAATAATAATAATAATAATAATAATAATATAATAATAATTAAAATAATAAGTAATAATAATAATAATAATGATTTAATTAATAAAATAATAACAAAATAATAAAATAATAATGAAAATAATAATTAATGAATAATAATAATAATAATTAATAATAAAATGGCAATTAATAATAATAATAATAATAATGTAAATAATAATAATAATAATTAATCAATAATAATAAGAGAATAGTAGTAGTAGTAGTAAATGCGATAGTAGTAGTAGTAGTTAGTAGTAGTAGTAGTAGTATAATAATAGTGGCAATGATAAAGGCTTAGCGAAGCTGGTAAATGATAATGACTTGAGGAATTTTTGTAATAAATACATATAAACTTACAGTAAAAAAAAGGGTTAAAGGGATGATGAAGGAAGATCAAGGATGTGGGGTAGATGTTCAAAGAGATAGCTATAGAACAGGAGACTGATGGTTATATAAGAGACCTAATAAAGGGGCTGAAAACTAGTGGGTTAAAGGCCTGTTACAAGGAATTCATCCATCGGGGCGAGGAGCTGTCTTTGGCGGTTGATATCTCTACGGGCACAGCTAGAATATTAGTACCGGAAAATCTGGTGGAGGATGTCATAGAGAAAATACATAATACAAATCACTTGGGAATTAAACGGACGTTGACCATTATGAAAGCGGATTTTGCCTTCAGATTTATGCATAGTAGAGTAAAGAAATTTATACAGAGTTGTGATGTCTGTCAGAAAAATAAGAGCGTTAGAAGGATATCTCCAGAATTCGGCAGATTTAAGGAAGTCTCGGAGAAGTTTGACACCCTCCATGTGGATTTGTGTAAGTTACCCTACAGTATGGGATTCAATTATCTGCTTGTTTTTATCGACAGATTTAGTAAGTATCCCTTCGCCTACCCTCTTAGGCAGGCGACGGTCGACTCGGTGTTGAATGTGTTAGTGGGCGAAATTTTTCCGTTCTGTGGCTCTATAAAAAGGCTCATCTCGGACCGGGGAAGCCAGTTCACTGCCAAAATATTTAATGACGTGTGTAACCTACTCAACATAGATAATATTATCACGACGCCTAATTCCCCTCGTTCGAACGGACTGGCAGAAAAATTGAACCAAGCCCTCATAGTGACACTAAGGTGTATGATTAATGATGGGGAAAATGAAGGGTTAAAATGGCCTGAAATTTTGCCTTGGGCACTGTACTGTTTGAGAATTAGCCCTATAAATGACGAGGGGGTCACCCCCAGTGTGCTTATGTTCGGCCAAAATCTATCAGTGCCAGGAAGCTTATTGCAGAAAGAGGCACTCAGTGCCACAGTCAGTCAAAGTGCCTATTTGAAGAAATTAGTGGCTTTAATGCGTAGGCCTTTGGCACCACAGGTTGTATATAAAAATAAGAATATATTTGTTCCGAAAGATCTCCACAAGGCAAAGGCAGTGTTGGTGAGAAATCAACAGTACAATGTAGGAAAACTGTCAGAAAGATACTCAGGACCTTTCAGGGTGCTACGGATAAAAAAGAATAACGTTTACATTTTAAAGCATGGGAAAGAGGCAGTGGAAAATTTAAGAAATGTAAGAATTTTTCATAACATAACTGATAGGGACACTGAAACCCAAGAGAAAAATAAAGTTAAATAAATAAAAAAAAAAAAATATATATATAGATAATAATAAATAAAAAAAAAAAAAAAAAAGAGAGGAAAAGGGGGAAATTTTTTCTGCATGCAATTCT
>JABUQX010031586.1:5000-7500 GCA_015478945.1 Trachelipus rathkii | reverse complement strand
TAAAACAAACATTTTTCTTCGTTTCTTTTCTCTCTCTTTTTTTTTCAATTTAAAGGGCAGTTCTTTGTTTCTTTCTTTTTTGTTTTTTCAATTTAAAGGAAAGGCAATGGTTAAGTGCAGACTGTTCCGCGTGTCTAAACTGTGGCCTTGAGCATGTGAATGAATTCGACTCAGATTCTCCGTTTTCTTCGATTTTTATTTTCTGTTTTCTAGTTTGGCCGATTTTTTTTCGGTAACTTACATAATTTTATTTTATTTATTATTTTTTTTTTTCTTGAAGATTTTGTATGCCCTCTTTTTTTCGGTATTTTCTTTCAAAAATTGTTATAATTTTATTTAATAATTAGGATAGAATACCAGAGTCTATGTAGAATGAGGAAATTTGAAAAGCACATGCCGAATCTTACAATTCTAATCATACAGCAAAATAATAAATTTTACAAGGACGCGTATTACAATGTTCCCCAAATTTGTAGGGCCGTATAAGCTTGTCTCTTTGGTTGATGCTCTGGCTGTTTTACATTGTTTTCTAAACCTATATTGTGTTTATTAATCTGACATATAAATACAATCATAATTGGCATGAAATTTTTTTTTTTTTTTTAATCATTATTATTTAAGTAAATTTTTAAATTTAATACCTTTGACATTTCTATTTTTCAATTTCACTTTGTTACATATTAGATATATCTTTATTATTACAATAATTATTTGAACGAGACCACAGATTTCATCATAAATTTCCTAAAGTTTGGCGAAGGAAAAGTTTTTGCCTTCCTATTCATCCTCAGCATCGTAGGAACTTCTGACGGCAGGCCATCTTAGTGGCGCCAAAATTAAGTGCCACGCGGTAGTTTCGGACAGCACGAAGTATGCTTCCTATCTCGCCACTCTATGCTTATTTAATAATTCAAATAATTGTCATGAAATATACAGAAAACCTTTATAATTATCAGAGTTACTTACATTTGTTATAGCATTACTATTCTTTCTAAAAAAATATTACATTTGGATACATTTTCTATTTTTGTTTTATTATGGAAGGAACATCATTTATCTGAATTTACATATTTAATTGCATAATATTTTTTATTCCGATTGATTATTTGCATTATTATAAATTTATATTTCACAGTTGATTTTTTTCCACTTGATTATTATTATTATTATTTATTATTATTATTATTATTATTATATATTATTATAATTATTTCTATTATTATTATTATTTATGATTATTATGTATTATTATTATTATTATTATTATTATTATTAGTTCACTTTTATTATTATTCTTATTATTATTATTATTTTTATTTTTCTTATTATTATTTTATTATTATATTTTTTATTTTTTACGGCACATTATTCACTGTACTAACTTTTTAATGATATAAAAATATATTGGTCTTTCTTATTTACAAATTTTTATTTTTATTTTTGTTTGTTGACGCTTGTTTTTCGAGATTGTTTTCCAATGTTGGATTGAGAAGTGTCCGTTTTGGTGGGGTAAAGAATCCTTACTGGGCGCAGCGTGATGACTGTTAACAGTTGACTTTTGCTCCCCGCCGTTGTCGGGTGAAGGAGGAACTTCTTATTTCCGCTTTTTTTTTTTCAGCGTTGTTGGGGAAAGCTGTTGTTTCAACAGAGTTTCTTGGGGCGATTTGTTTTGGCTTTTTCATGAGTGAGAGTGTTCGTTGATGTCATTTTCACACTCTCAATGACGTTGTTTCAAATATTTGGCGCACTTTTTTCTAGGCCTAAAATGATAGTTTGTTGGAGAATTTTCAAACACTTTTGATAGCGACGCTCTTCTTATAGTTTCGCGCCATTTGTTTTTTTTTTTTTTTTTTTTTGAACAAGGACGTTTGTCTTGTTTTTTTTTTTTTTTTTTTTTTCAAAATTGTTTTAGGACTAAATGATACTCGTTTGAGTTTTTGGGTGGTAACTGGATAATTCCGTTACACAGAGAGCGTTTCACTTTCATTTTTTTTTTTTTTTTTTTTTTTCTTATTTATTTTGCGACTTTTGTATTTTCACAATTATTATTTAGTTTTGGGTCTTGATCTTCACTCAAGAGTCTTAATTTTTGGTCTAGGGCTTTTTCACTGTTTTTAATAGAAAATTTTTAGATTCATTTCAGAAGGCACTATAGGATATTGCAAATGCAATGTTGCAGGGTATTGCAAATTTTGCAATGTTGCACGAGTCACTCTGGGCTTTCACCAAATTGTTGCACTGGTATTGCAATGTTGCAACCAGGCAAATTAGATAAGTAATTAAATAAATGAGGGTGCTTTATTGAAAAGGTTTTTTCTGCTTTTGAAGTTTATTAATACATAATTTGCAAGTGAAATAAATGGTGACAGATGATAATAATCAATTTCAATGTAATTTCAATAATGGTAATGGATATTTCATTTGATAACACAGTAATTAGAGCCCATATTAATGATCGCAGCACTCAGCCGGTTAAATTGACAACGCATTAGACATTGAG
>JABUQX010031585.1:7500-24373 GCA_015478945.1 Trachelipus rathkii | reverse complement strand
ATAGAATCCTTTATGCGAGATATAAATAATATAGTGGCTAAAACTCAGAGTAAATATATATTACTATTGTATCAATGAGAGTAAAAGGAACTAAAAAATTAGCTTATTCATGTATTAAGAGTATTTTCAATATCTGGTATAATTAATAAATAGATAATATATTATATTAGGGTGAGATTATGTTTACAATTTCAAATCATACAGATTAAATGGACTTGACTCGATCCATAGGTGGAGATCTAAATGTATGCTCATTGTATATCTTCATGACAATTTATACACTTAAGTCTAATCACATTACTCAATAGTAATAGTATATTTGGACCACCAGTATTAATATATTAACATTCAAAATTGTGTACGTATTCGTATTAGAGAAGACCTTAAAGTACTAACTATAATTTATAGGATTCTTTAACTCTTTATATTTTAAATCATAGTCTTATTCATAATTTAATAATCTAATATCTTTTTAATCAAAAATCAGAAACGAGCTAATACCGTACAGCTCTACCCTCAGGTGCCTAAAGGTTATCATATTCATAATATTATGTAAAAGTTAAAGATTATAGTAGTATTATATTGGCTATCCAATGAAGGTGAATAAGAGAGGATATATAATTCCTCTAAACCACATATATTCGTTCTTAAATAAAGTTTCTTCCTTCTAAACATTTTTCTCTCTTTCCTAACGTTTTCTGTAGTGGATTACCAGGATTACTTGTAATATTTAAAATCAATCTAAATTAAGATGCCGGTCTCGGGTCCATCCGATATGGGGCATGACACTGCGGCCATTTTTACATGGGTTAAAAGGTTTATTCTCATATACGGGTTAACTTACATATTTTTTCGTTTTTAATTTTGGCTATTAAATAATTATACGATTTATTTTGACGCAAGCTATATAGCAAAAATATATAAGAGGATTGAATATGGTAAAGATTCACGAAATTTGCAGAAAAAGCTAGTTTTCATATAAAATAGTTATCTCGTGTTGTGTGAGCAAGCTGAGAGTAGGCATCTGAGTGCGGAGTAGGTGTCTCTCATGAATATACTATACTATTGGTTGATAAATACTGTGTATATAAAATATAACCTCTATAAGATATTATGTAAGTAAGTATATATTCTCATATACATAATTACATATACATACCCTTAATATAACTATTATATTAATTATTATATATATATATATATATTAATATATATATAACTTTTTGAAATTTAATTAAATACATTTATATACAATTATATATAGTATATATTATATCATAATTATATTATTTAATTAGTTTTAGTAATATAATATAATTATATATATTATATATATTAATATATATATATTATATATATATTAATATTATATATATATATTTATTTATTTATATTTAATATATATATTATATATTATCATATAATATGTGTGTGTGTGTGGTGTATTGATTATTGTTATAGTAATTTAGATTATATGTGTGGTGTCTATTATATAGTGTGTTTTGTGTGTTAGTGTTGTGTGTTTGGTTAGTTGATGTTTATAATTTGTATGTGTTATAGTTGTAATGTGTGTGTATGTTATATTAAATATATACTATTATATATATTATATATTATATCTGTGATATCATTGTTTTATATATCTTATATATATAATTTTTAATTATATTAATATTAGAATTGAAATAATTGAGTAGAATTTAAAATAATTATTATAATTTCTGAAATTAGTATATTTATATATTAATAACTATTATACTACATATATATTAATAGTATACTATAGAATATTATCTTTTATAGAGTAGCAAATAAAACTTTGTAAGATTAATTTCACGCTATATTGTCTATTACTAAATAAAATTTATATTATATATAAAATAATATTTAAGAATTAATTATAGGGCGAACGGGACTAATGTTGGGTATAATTTAAAGGTTAACTTCTGGTGTGGGATAATAGAAAAGGTCCTAATAGTAATATGATGCGTAATAAGTTTGTAGGGCGACATCGGCACTATTCTGGAATGGGACAGTAGCATGATTATATAGTTTTAATAGCTTTTTCTATAATTTACAGTGCGCATAAAATCTTCTGGCCTGTGGTGACGCTAATGATTACAGTTTTATTATTTGGTCATAATTATTTTCTGATTATCGAAATAAAGTTTCAGTCTTATTGAATGCTTTATTGTCTCTGTTTACTCTGTAGACCATGTTTTGAGTGTTGTTTAATAATATTTGGTATTAATATGTTTTATAGTGAGAATTTTGTTTTGTTTCGCTGGAGTTATATAAGCCAAGAGACTTTTTATGTCGAATATTTGTTTCTCTTACTTGGGGTTTAATTTATTCAAAGCTCGAAAGTAGATTACAGTAACAGTGCACATTTTATAGGTCTCTTCTCGTCGTTAAGGTTATAGGTCAACAGTGGTACGCAATAACTGTTCAAGATGTGATCAGCTCGATATGGCAAATTTGTACTTGTTCCCAAAGCGTAGCATTTTTCACCAGCGCTTGTGTTAAAGTTTGAGATTTTGGTGATATGTTATTAACTTCTTTAGATAAATATTTCGAACGATCATCAGCAGACAACATATTTCAATTTGAACTTAAAAATCTTCTCACTAGCTAAATCAATATATCGCGACTATTTTTTGTCTTGGTGGCTCTAAACGTGACAAATGTTATGTAACTAATTAATAAAAGCTTATGTTTGGTTCCTTTAATGGACTGTTTTAGCAATAATATTTATAATATAGAAATTATTGTGTTGTTAGACTCTTACTTTCACAAATTAATTTCAGGAATTAGAAGATATTGTATATTGTTCGGAGATTTAATGAAAAATGTGCATAAAAATTGAACATAAAACTAAGATAGAAAACTAAATAGAAAGGAAATATAAAACACAGTGTTTAATATGATGAATTTATTTATTTATCCACAAGTAAGCAAATTAGAGTGCGGAACAAGTTGTATGAGCTAGATCTATAATTATGTTATAATAGGCTATGTCAATTATTATGTAAGGTGTACTTATATGTGGTATATATATAGTTCTCTAGCGTTATCACTCACACGAATGGGTATAGTATACTAGGGATAATCATATATATAATAGTATAATATATATATATATTAATATATATACTACTATATATACTATATATATATATATATATTTATATATGTATATTTGAATTAATAAATATTAATAAATCATAAATAATATGATTTAATCCAATTAAGATATTGGTGTGGGGCTTTTCTTATTCTTCCTTTAACCACCCGTTTGAATTTATCTGAAGCATAAGACATGCCTGAAGGACTAGAATCGGGTCTTGGTGTCTTAGGAATATCATCCAGTCTGCTAATCTGCGTGTGTTCAAGATTAAAGAACGGGGAAAATTTATAGTCTGAAGCTCCTGTCTGATAGCTGGCCACCCTGTTACAGTCCCTTTCTTCCAGTCGCGCGAGAGATCAGGCTTTAATCCAGCAAATGTTTGATCCTTTAACTCTCATCATCAATAATGATTTGACCTTAGCTCATTCCAAGTTATTTGTTTTCTTTTAAAATATTGATAGAGGTATTAGTCCTGATTTGCGAGCTGTTTGGCAGCTTCCTCTAGGATATTTCTTAGTGTACCTTGTACTTAACCTCAGTTTTACTTGCTTCGGTAGATTTGTCTCCTCCAGTAAGACTTAATTAGTGGGCTTTAGATGGCAGATCCTTGAGGCTGTAATAATTTCTGCATTGCATCCTGATATAAGATACGCTTCTCATGTATATGTTAATGTCTGAATTTAATATCCGATACACCTCTTTCTCGTAGTTTGTTTATCTGTTTCAACTTTAGGTTGGCAATGTAGGTAGAGTTTTGCTGATGAATTTGCCTGTATCAAAGGTTTGTTGGTTTCTTTTCTCGAGAGAAATGGTGTTGATAGTGGATGGTGAATTTGCAGTGAGGGACTGTAAATGCGTAAGGCCTGTGTGATTGTGTAGGCTGAGTATGGGGGTTTTGCAATGATGAAGTAGTATTACACTTTCATTTTCTCATATTCGTTAAAACGGTAATCAGGCGGACTTTCTTCTTATGAAGGAAATCCATTGTAATCAGGAGGAGCAACTTCTGAGAAAGTAGAGGAAGGAAAAGACCAACCCCCTTCTGCATCACCTTCTTTTTATCATTTTTCAGTTGCTTTTGTTACGGGCGAGTTTTTTATGATGTTTCCTTCTATGGGCCCTGACGCAGTTTTACTTGAGGTCTGTTTAAAGAACATTGCCCTTTATCAGATTCAAACAGAGTTCATACACACTGGAACGACTTCTCATCATCAGATTATTTTAACGCTTTTCAGCCGGTTTCATACCTTTTTATTTAAATCTTTTTTAAAGCCACTAAAGGGCGTGCAACTAAACTACTCATTTTGCAGGAATGTACACAGTTTCTATCTCCTCGTGCGGTAGAATGTTGGGGCGGAGCAGAACTCTATGCGTGTTCCTAGGATGAAGGTCACACCGCAGTATCCGTATGGATCGAGTAACTTCTTTTATACTTTCAAGAACTCTTTTCTTGCCACGGGAACATCTGAGACCCTAGAAATTGCGTGGTGATTCTACTTCTTCTTGTCAAACGAATCAGATACTGAGTGTTTTAAGAAACACGTCCCTCATAGTGCTTGCTTGATGAAAAAATGTTCTGTGTAATGAAAATGGTATTTAATGATGGGATACGTAAACGTCTCAGCTATATCTTCGTTTAACTTGTGCAACATGTCGTCCAGTAACTATAAATTTTTGAGCTTGTACATTTTCCAATGATTTCATATGGTATAATCCCTCATGGAATTCTATCTATAATTATTTACTCATTAAAAACCTTTCTCCTGGAATACACTTAGCAAACAGATAATTTTCACGGGTGCATGCCTCAAAATTCCACCATTCTTTAATATGTTTAACAGCAGAAAGGTTTTTCCGCAGCTTGTGGGGCCCGCCACCATGCATGTAGCAGGGCTGAAGAACATGAATTTACCCACATCCATACTCGTAGCGTGCTCGAG
The DNA here is from genome assembly GCA_015478945.1 of Trachelipus rathkii. NCBI lineage: Eukaryota > Metazoa > Arthropoda > Malacostraca > Isopoda > Trachelipodidae > Trachelipus > Trachelipus rathkii. Next base: position 19,306 of record JABUQX010031585.1, on the reverse strand, counting down.
GTATAATGTAGCTTTCGAAGGTATGGTAAGAACATATATTATATATATATCTAAGTATATATATAATATATATTATATATATTAGTTTACTATTATAAAAACTTCTTAATATATATAGTATTATTTATATTATATATATTGTATATAGTATATATATAATAATATATATATTATTAATATATTATTATACGAAGCGTTTTCTTGAATTGGTGTTAAAGAATAACTTCCACTTAAAAGCCTTTACTATAGCGTAGCTAGAAAACTTTACTAATCACAGACGTAAATAATTGTTAACATTAAAATATATTCAATAATATTAATATTTTTATCATTTATTAAGTATTAATAATATTAATATATTGTTTATAATAGGGTAATGTACCTAATTTTAGACATTTCACAGAAACTTCACGAGACTCAATGATTAATACTTCTGTAAATCTCTTACAAATAAGGTACAATCATTTATATCGTTGTCTATCATGTAGCTACGTGTCTCATCAATACAATCGAAAGCAATATGTAAAAAGCTCCCTCTCAGATATCATAGTAATGTTTTGGTCTCTGGATCGTCGGGCGTATGATGCTTACCGCCATCGTTTTCTTAGTAGATGTATGAATTTCTGCACATCAATAGTATCTAGGAATCGTTTAATAACAGTTTTCAGATCATCACCAGCAATTTTCTTGAATGAATCGTTATTCGTCGTATAAAAATATAATGAGCGGACTGACACATAGTTAGATACATCACTCTATTCATATGCCCCTTAGCACCTTCCGCCTACCTCTGACATAAACTTTCAGCTGTTGTATTCCTGAGATGAAAGAATCCATGTGAAGTACGTTCAAATACTTCTAAGCCGTTTCGTCGTTTCCCATAGTCTAACTTCCACGCCGATGGTGTTCGCGTGTTTAGAGAATGGTTAGAGTACAGCTGGCTTGCCTTGGATCCTAAGCTCTGGCTGTATAACTGTATTTCGAGTAGCTTTAAGCCGATTAGGGGTTAAAGTAATCAGTAAGACAGGTCTTTCGATGCTGTGTGTTTACATATACACAGTAATTCTTCGGGACTCATGTAACACGTCTTGTGAATCTTGAATCACACACGTGAAGAATTCAGTTCCATTCGGGTTTCTTTTATATAAGAATGCAACTCACAACCGGAATCTTAACTTCCCACTGGATGATGTCCTGTACAGATGTATACCTATTAAGACGGACCATTTCGAACTCCGTCCGGAAATGGAACACTTTTAAGGTAGAGTAGGGAACTTGTTCACAAGCTTGACAGTTAAAGCGACTATAGTTTGAAACGAGTTTAGACTCACAAGGGAACATATATTTCTCGACAAACCACAGTGGAGGGTGAATTGAGATAGGTTTACTCCCACCAATCACAGAGGGAACATTTATAAATTCTCACCAATCCAGCTGGGGTGAATTGAGCTAAGGTTAGCATCCTCCAATCACAAGTAGGTAACATGTTGTTTTTACGGATTCTTGGATATAGAGTAAAATAATAATTTTGGAGATTTCTATTATTATCGACTATTATTATAAAGATTTTAAGGGAGAGATATTGAAAATAATACAAATAAAAATTTCCAATTTACTATATCAGTATTACTTAAGAATAATTAAATTACTAATAACAAATGCTTGTATACCAATTCGAAAACTACTAAGATCCTTATAATATTAATTAATAATAATAATACTAATATAATAATATAATATAATAATATAATAATAATAATAATAATATATATAACAATAATAATTATTTTTAAGAAACTTTGCAAGTATTTGCTGCGGCCATACATGAATAAATATAATGTAGATACAGTTCGGCACGTAAGCATGTTGTGGCAGTAAAGCAGTAAGGCATAAAAACAGAAAGCACATTAGGTCACTGTTCACAATGTTGTAGGTACCGGCATGCAGTTGATATTACTGGGTGATGAGTTTTTAAATGTGCATTTTATATGTTTTAAAGAATTTTCTATAAATGTTATTTTTACTTCAGTGTGTAACTGGTTTGACTCTGATTCTTGAGCTACTGTTGTTTGTTGTTCGTTGTTTGTTTGTTGTTGTTGTTCATGTTGTTGTTTGTTGTTGTTGGTTGTTGTTCGTTGTTGTTGCTGTTGTCGTTGTGGTTGTTGTTGTTGTTGTTGTTGTAGCGTTTGTTGCAGTTGTTGATGTTGTATTCATGGATTTGATTTGGTGTAGAAGAATAAGAGAAGAAGAAAGAAGAGAAAGAGAAGAAGAAGAAGAAGAAGAAGAAGAAGCAAGAAGAAGAAGAAGAAGAAGAAGAAGAAGAAGAAGAAGAAGAAGAAGAAGAAGAAGAAGAAGAAGAAAAGAAAAAGAAGAAGCGAAAAAGAAGAAGAAGAAGTTATCTATTAATCGGACAGAAAAATTCAGAGTTAAGACCATAAATAATAAATATGTAATAATAATAATAATAAATAATAATATAACTAATAATAATTAATAATATAATAACGAAGGGGGATGAACCGTCGTTGTAGTTAGTTAATAGTAGATAGTTAGGTAGTAGTAGTTGTAATAACAGTCAGGACGGTAGTAGTAGTAGAGCTAGTTGCTAGTAGTAGTAGTAGATATAGTAGTAGTAGTAGTAGTAGTAGTATAAGTCAGGGTAGTAGTAATATTTATATATATATACTATATATTATATATAATATATATAATATATAATATATATATATATATATATATATAGTATTATTATATTATTATATTACTATTAATATATTTTATTGTATATATATATACTATATATATTATATATATATATATATTATATATAATATAATTAAAATAATAGTATATTATATTATTATATAATATATATATATATATAAATATATATATATATATTTATATATATATTATATATAGTATATATATTATATATTCTATATACAATATATATATATATAAATACAAGTAGTAATATATATATATAATACTATATTATATATATATATATATAGTATATATATAACTATATATATATATATATATATATATATATATATATACTATATATCATATATATATATATTATATATATATATTTATATATTATATATTATATATTAATACATTAAGTTCATTTGACAAGAAATCTAGGCATCTTTCTTTTAAACACTTGAGGGCAAGTTAAATGTAATCAAGCGCGAAGTCGAAGCTACCTTTTTGACCGCATTTTCTTCAAGGTAGATTAATTTGAGTTCGCGGTCAATTACCTGTAATTTACCTTGAAGAAAAGGTAATTGACCGTGAAGTCGAAAAAGCTGGATTTGGGAAATTTATTTTATTTCGTATTTCAATCTATACAATCATTTAGAGCTCAAATTTCGTATTTTATTTATTCAAAGCAAGGGGAGGCACTTCAGGCCGACTTCAAGCGGTCAGTTAAGTCTCGACTTCTGACAGTTGAACTGAAAGGGGCTGTGAGACGGGATTCGAGGTTACATACTGTTCCAATTTTATATATACTCACTGTGGGCGCACTAAAAAGAGTGTTGGGAGAGTAGGGGTACTCCCTCTCTCCTCAATGACGATGCGACAGACACGACGAACGCGAGACAAGGTATAGCAAGGCGCGAGAAACCGTGGGAATCCCGAAAGCGGATCTGGTGCGAAGGCTGCGGGGCGGCTGGGCCTGCGGGCGAAGGCAAGATCAAAACGTGGCAGCGCGGGAGAAGAGGTGTGTGGTGCGGAAGAGAACAAAGGGGGGTAGGGGCAATGATGATGTAGTCAGAACAACGAAGAGAAAAGAGATAGCGGGTGGGGGTAAAGAGATGGAGGGATAGAGAAAAAGGGGGACAGGGGTAACGTGTGTGTGGGTGTGATTGTGTGTATGTATCTGTTGTATGTGTCTGTGAATGTGGTATGTGTGGCATCGTGCGTAACAAAAGCTCGGTGTAATGTTGACTGACTGGCGTCATCAACATACACTCGTCTGTGTGCACCTACGGTGCACACATATGTAAATATTCATAAAAGACCATGGGGCAAAAGGGGAGGAAGGGGTATAATATATATATATACGTATTATATATATATTATATAAGTATATATATATTTATAATAATATATATATATATTTATATATATATATATTATATATATTATATATATATATATATATATAATATATATATATATATACTATATATATATATAGTATATATATATATAATACTATAATACTCATATACGTACATACAATATCTACTATCACGTGTACGCGCTACGCGCGCGTAACATCATGTGTACGTATTTCCATGTGCGTATAACTTACTCTATCTTGTACTGCTTACTACTCATATATATATTATATATATATTATATATATATATACGTACTATATATTATATTATTACTATATATATATATATATATATATATATATATATATATATATATATATATAGTGGCGACTCCAGTTAACTTTTTACTACTCGCCTCTCTTTCTCTCTAATTTTCTTCTCTCTCTCTCTCTTATGATATATATATAATAATATATAATATAGTATTATAATATATCATAATATATATATAAAGTATATATTAATATATTATATATATATATATTATAAGTATATATATTATTATATATATATAATATATATATATTACAGTTGTCACCACACTCACGGGCAGAGCCCTATTCAGGAGGTTTGGGTGTTGCAACACTATCAGTTATTCATCACTAATCGCAACTAAGCAGATGTTTCACATACCCCAGGTTTTAAAGTGAGAGAGACTAAATTCAGCAAAATAGACAGAAGATGGAAGAGAATTCCGCAAAACAGAGGTGGCAGGGGAAAGAAGGAAGCACTGCAGCGAACAAGCCTGGAGTTGGGCATATAACATAATAAACTCATGCGGCGCGACACAGTACTCTTTGTGCTACGAGGGAGTCGTAAAGGTGTTGGTGGTACGCGGGTGATAAGTTTCCTCGAGCACCTGCCGCTGCGGTACCGTTATAGAAAAAGAGATAAAGCCCCAAATGCGCCGCAAAGATAGAGGGTCAAGAGACCGGAAAGTGAAGAACAGTTTATAAGCCTTTTGGCCTTTGACTCGAACCTATCCAAAAGCGGCGTGAAACGGCCCCCAAGATAATGGAGGCAGTTATTCCATACAAAGGGAATGAGGCCCTTGTATTGACTGGAGCAAACTGTAGATGGAAAAAAGTCTCGCAGCCTAAACAGAAATCCCCAGTATCTTTGAGGCCGCCCTAGCAAACGTTGTGATGTGAGGTTTCCAAGAATTTTTTTGTTTATACTAAGGCCAAGGATGTTTATATTGTCACAGGAGAGACGAGAGAACGTCGAAAGAGATAGGAAAGAAGGTGGTCTTAGAGGGGAGATTTGTAGAAGTTGGGCTTTTTAGAAAATTGAATTTCACAAGGTTGGAGCACGACCCACACCCGGCAATTCTATTCCGTTTGAGCGAGATTTGATAGAATCGGGAAAGATTAGACGAGAAGGAATTCTAGAAGTAAAGAGGGAGCAAGAAAATTGAAATAGTTGGAGAATGACGGGTCAGGTTCTGGATACGAGTAATAGAATTAGAGTGTGCAGGTGAGGAGATCATATATGTAAAGTAGAGATAAAGTATTGGAAGATAAGCAAGACCCTGAGGAACCCACTATTGGAAGAAAAGAAGAAGAAGAAAGAAGTCGCCCCATCAACAACAGCGATATTGAGGCGATTTGAAAGACAAACTAGACATAAATAGCACAAGAGAGGAGGAACCAAAGGAAGGGGAGCTTGGAGAGCAGCTACGCGGTGCCATACCGGGTCAAATGCCTTGAATATCTAAGCGCCCATAAGTTTCCCGTAGTTCCACTGAGCGGCAGGAAAACCATAATCAGTTTTAGATAAGGAAAGTTATAATCGCAGTAGACCTCGAGCGCCCGAAAGCCATACTGGCGGTCGGAAAGAAGTGAATGAGACTCAGATGATCTAGAAATGGGAGTTGAGCTAGGGTTTTCAAAGACTTAGATAGAATAGCAAGTGAGAGATATAGGGCGATAATTAGAGGTCAGAGGGGCTTCCTTTTTTTTCGGAACAGGTTGGACATGTGCGTGCTTTCACCAACATTGAGGAAGTGTTAGTTTTTAGACATAGAGAATATAGTTGAACGATGGGCGGGGTCAGCAATATATATATTATATATATTATAAATATACATATATATATATATATATTATATTATTATTATATATTATATATATATAGTATATTATATATACTATTATTATTATATCTAATATATCTATATAATATTTAATAATATATATATTAAATTATATTATATAATAATAATTATATATAATATATATATATATTTATATATTTTATATATTGTATATACTTTATATTATATATATAGCTATATAATATATATTAAATATATTATATATATATTATATTATATTAGTATATATATTATTTATATATATAACTAATATATATTATATAGTATTATAATTATATATATATATATAGTATATATAGTATATTATTATATATATATTATATATATATTAGTAATATATATATATATATATATAGGTGATAATAATGATTATTATATATATAATTTAAATAAGTTCGTTCCTTCTAACATTTTTCCTTTTCTAACGTTTTTTTCTGTAGTTACGATTCCAGGAAATTACTTTATATTTAAAATCAATCTAAATTCAGATGCCCGGTCTCGGCTCCGATATGGGCATGAATAATGCGACCATCTTTTAAATGGGTTTAAAAGCGTTTTTAATAGCGGTTATTCTACTTTTTCGTTCTTAATTTTGCAATATAAACTAATTTATTTATTTGAAGCACATTTAGCATAGATACACAGGTAAACGGGCAAAAACCAAAAGTGATTGTTTCTATAATGTTAACTCGTGCGAGCAAGAGTAGCACGAGTGCAGGAGTCGCCTCTAATATATATATAATGTAATATATAATATATATGAATTAAGCTTTATATATATATATAAATACTATAACTATAAGAATTAATATGTATATTGATATAAACGTATTTATATATATAATATCGTATTATATGTGTATTATAATATTATAATATTATATATATATATATTATATATGTATATATATATATATATAATATATAGTATAATATATATATATATTATATATATATATATATATACTATATATATCAATTTTTTATATATGTATAATATATATATATTTATATATATATTATAGTATTATAATATATATATATATATAGTATATATATATTATATTATATTATACTAATTATATTATATAGTATATATCTAATATTATTATTAATTATTATATAGTATACTATATATATACTATATATATATATATATATATATGGGGGGCGCGACGGCTAGTTGTAATTTAAGGTTTCTGGGATAAGTCCCTATGTCAAGTGCTAGTTTGTACGGGACTGCACATACTGGAATGGGACAGTAATTTTGTTAATAGTTTTCTATATTTCAGTGCGTCAATCTGGACGCTACAGATTACCTTTTATTATTATGGATAATAATTATTTTCTGATATCAAAAGTTTCAGCTTATTGAAGTTTTGCTGTTATGTACACACAGTTGGTGTATATATTTGTATATTATTTTATAGAGTAAGATTTGTTTGTTTCGCTGGAGTTATATAAGCCAAGAAGACTTTTTATGGTCGGATATTTAGTCCTAATTGGGTTCTAATTTATAAAGCGGAAGAGTCAGTAACCGTCACACCTCTCTGTTAAGGTTATAAGTGAGAAGTAACTCCAGATCTCTCACTCCATGCAATGACTGCTTCTTGACTGCCTTTTCACGGGTTGTTAAAGACCAATTTTTCTTATATTAATTTATTTAAAATTTCATCATTATATGGATATATATTTTTTCTTGTGGTCTAACAGTCACAATGTTATACTCTATCGTTATTAATGGACTAGTTTCTACAGTACGAATTTATCAATATGAAATTATTGTGAATATTTATCAAAATTAAATTCAGGAATTAGATTTGTATTTTTTAAATTAAATGAAAAATCAAATCATAAAAATGAACATAAAACTAAGATAGAAAACTAAAAGAAAAACGAGAAACCCAGAGGTCTCTTTTTGCTGAAAGATAAATAAACATAATGCATATATATATATATATATATATATATATATATATATATATATATATATATTATATATATATATATATATATATATAAAAATATAATATATATATATATATATATGACTATTATATATATATATATAATATATAGATGTATATATATATATATATATTATATTCATATACATATACTTAAATATATATGTATATAAATACATAAACAAATAATACACTTTGTACATATATATCTACGCATAAAATATTATATATATATATATAATAATATATAATATATATATATATATGATATATATATATGATAATATATTATATTATATATATATATATATATATATATATACTATATATATATATATATATATATATATATATATATAATACACTTTGTACATATATATCTACGTATAATATATTATACATATATATATATAAATTTTGCTTTTGCTCGTCGCATATTAAATTATCACTGATATAAATAAATATCCGCTTTACCGTTGATTTTATTATTATTATTATTATTATTATTATTATTATTATTATTATTATTATTATTATTATTATTATTATTATTATTATTATTATTATTATTATTATTATTATTATTATTATTATTATTATTATTATTATTATTATTATTATTATTATTATTATTATATTATTATTATTATTATTAATTTCAAAATAAAATTTGATTAAATAAGAAAAAATAAACTTTGACAATTAAATATTTTAGAAAGTTTTTAAATTGGTCTTTCGAAATACTTTTCGAAAGAGCTTTCAAACAGTTAATAAAATTTACTAAAATAAATTTTAGAATTAAATTTGAAACTTTAATCAGAAAATTTAATTTGCAATAAAGTATATAAAAATTAAATTTCAGAAATTAAATTAATTTGATTTGTAAATGAAATTTAATTTGAAAGTAAAAATGAAATTAATAAAAATTAATTTGATTTAATTTGAAAGTAAAAAATGAAATTAATAAAAATTAATTTGATTTGAAAAAATAAAATAAAACCAATTTACAATTTCACTTAATAATATTAATAATAATAAAAAAAATGAAAATCAATTTGCAATAAAAATTAATTTATTTTTCTTGCAAAAATTTCATTTAATAATATCAATAATAATAATTATTAATGGTTTTTTCTCCTTACGAGCTGATTTTCCGTTTGTCTTCTTAAAAGCACTTTTCGAAGTGAAAAATGAATTTTAGCAAAATTTAATTTATATATATATATATATATATATATATATATATATATATATATACTATATATATATTATTATATAGATATATATATATATATATTATATATATTTATAATATATAATATACATTATATATATATAATATATATATATATATATATATATATATATATATATATATATATATATATATATATATATATATATATATATATATATATATTATATATATAATATAATATATTCAATATAATATATCAGATGGGGACAAATGAGTCGCATGGGGACAAATGGGTTTTTTCCTTTGATAAGGCATACTTAATTTTTTTTGATAGAATTATTCAAAAAAGGCCATAATTGTATATAGACAAAATCTTAAAAATATATCATATTGTAATTTAATGATGAAGCGATTAATAAACTGTCAATTATTGTTTGTAATATTGTCTCTTAAAACTTCAGGTAAAATTTCCAGAAATTTGTAGGGTAAAAAACTAAATAAAAAAAATATTTTTCTAAATAAATGATTGTATCAACATTTCCAAACCTCGTTTAGAAACTGCAAAGGTACATATTCATATAGTTTATTACATTGCTTTGTTTATAGTTTTTTAGAAAACAAATTTTTAAAAAAGTGGGGTAAAAGGAAATCGAAAAGTTGTTTTGCTTCTATGGGTAAGGATATGGAATTTGTTTAATATAAAAAAATCTTTCTCTATGTTATAACTATATATTATAATATAATAACATGGATATAAAATTATATGATATAAAGATATGAGCAAATACAGTATATTGATATAAAATAAATTGTAAATGAATAAATACTGTATATATTAAATAAATAAATATAAATTAAATAAATAAAAAATAAATAAAATAAATAAGTATATATATATATAAATATATAAAATAAATATATAAATATATCACTATATTCCAAAAAATGTTCAGGTTTGAAAATGTGAAATAAGACACAAGGAAAAGCGATCGTTAAATTATGGTTTGAATCAGGGCATGCGGGTTTTCATTAGAGATTCCAGCAGCAGCCAAGTCTCATAGAATACTGAAATGGATTATGGAGCCTGAAAAGTTGAGATATTAGACCTGTGGCAAAGAAAGGGAAACCAATCTAGATAATACTTAGCTTTACCAGTATATTGAGAGGCCCAAGTTGCAGGAGTAGTGCTTGTGCAGTTTGAAAATCCAGAAGAAGAAGTGTTAACTGCTATATACTATAGTTGGAAAATTTTAGCTATAGGAAAAATAAACACCTACACAATTAATTTCTTAAGAAAGACCGGAAGGTAGTTGTTGGCCAAATTGCCCAGAAAGGTGGTCCTGGGTTTAAAGGAGAGAAAAACCGAGACGTATCGCGAGAGTCGAGCATCAATATCATGCCAGAGCTGACGTCACCTGCATTGTCACATTGACAGAAAAACCCCAAATTTCGGTAAAAACCTAAGACATTAACGAAAGGTCCAAGGTCTCTCGCCATTATCGGGGCGACAGGAAGGGGAGACTTTTTGCTCCCCCCTCTGTCCCACGGCGTCCGGCTCGAGCCCCTAAAAAAAAATTTATAAAAATAATTAACATTTTCTCCATAGCATGGTAAAAAAACAATCTTTGTCAAACTCTAGAACCGGGCGTGCCTTCTGTTGCAGTTGTACGTACTCTAGAATAATTTTTGAATTCTTTATTTATCACTTATTAAAAAAAATATGTAATAAATAAATATTTTAAGACTTTTCAATTTTTTTTTATTGCATTTCAAAATGAATTAAAATTTTTCATATGATTTTGTCATTTGTTTGTTTAAAGTTAGGGCGATTGAAAATAAAGTAGTCTTAATTACACGCCGTCCTAAAGTAACAGTCTTATTATATATATATATCATAGTATATAAAAATTATTATAATTTAACTAATATATATAATAAATAATAGTATAATATATAAAATATTAATATATATATATATATATTATATACTGAGTATATATATATTATTATATATAATTATATATATAATATCAGGGGCGTTTCCTCCATAGGTGCTAGGTGTGCGCCGACAACACCCTAACAAAAGGTATAATTAGTTTTTTTTAATTACACTTTAGATATAAAGGAATATCTGTTCAAATGAAGATAGTTTTGTACACAATTATTCAATAAAATATTAAAAATTTAAAAATGCTCTTAAACTTCCAATTAGCTTATTTTATACAGTAGTTACCGTATCAAAAAGGAAGCTTTTCATGTGCGCTAAAAATTTGAACTCCCTAAATTTCCGTTCGTTCGTTGTTATTTCTCGCTCGCTTCTCTCTCTCTCATTTTCTATTTTTCAAATACCTTAAAATTGTGCGCTTATAATTTCGCACATGGA
>JABUQX010031585.1:0-5000 GCA_015478945.1 Trachelipus rathkii | reverse complement strand
AGAATGGCTTCAAGTCGGTAAAACACCGGGGATATTTGTCCTCACTCGCAACATGCCTGAGTGCGTATCAATCCCAGAGAAGCGTAAGTTAATTCTTTACCTTTTAACCCATAAAATATTGTTACCTTCTTTATTTACATCTTGACTTAATAATTGCGGATTAAGATGCAATAGTTTAACATCTACAATATAAAGATCGAGGGTTCCCGTCAAGGCTGGACACCTGGTGATGTCGCCTTGAAGGGAAATCGATTGCTTTTTTAAAACTGTTCTTGAACCAACTTTTTTGGGTTGGGGGAATGGCTCAGTCGATAAAACACCGTATTAGGTTATATTGTCCTCACCTCGCAACATGCGGTGGTTCGAACCCAGAGGAGGCAGGTAAATTATTTACCTTCCCATAAAATGTTGCTGTTCTTTATTTACATCTTATATATAATTGCGATTATTATGCAATAGTTAAACAAATCTAATATATTATATAATATATTATATATATATATATATATATATATTATATATTATAATATTATATATTATATATATATTATAATATATATTATATATATATATTAATTAATATATATATATATAATATTATATATATATAATACTAATAAAAAAACTATTTTAAAACTCCACATTGCAGCTAATTAATTACCACTGAATTAGACACTTTATATTGCAAATCTTTTCTAGGTGACAATCGGTGACAAACCTTTTTTTTCACTTAAATGAAAATTATTTTGAATAGAAAAATAAGGTTATTGAATGAGATGCCGTAGAGTTATACAAGATTGTAAAGTTTTGAAAATTTCAAATTTCGTCTATTATACATATTGCTCCGAGGATAATTTAACAATCGAGCATACACACTATCGTCCAATTATTTGAAGGATACAAATGCTTACGTCAGAAAGAAAAAGTAAATTAAAAACCCATTAACAAGAAGGTAATAGCTTCCTCATTTTATCTTCTAATTTTATTAAACAGAAAATAAACTATAAAAAAAGCGGAATCTGTCTCCATTCACATGACGTCAAGAGTTATCAGAAATTTCTGACTCAAGAACATAATTTCATAAGCCGCGAGATGCACAAAGTATTCTTTTTTTAAAAGAAAATCAATGAAAAATGCGAGCATTTTTTTATATTACTTTTTTCTTCCGTATCGGCTAGAGTTTAATTTGCCCTCCACGTTAAAACCTTGACATGTAATGTGTATCAGTTTGGCTTTCTGCCTCTATAATCTAAATAAATAATATTATGCATTCGCTCTCAGTGTATTCGAAACTCTCAAGAGCACCTAGCACCTATTTTGATGACTTTATATATACTGTGAACCGCCATTATAATAAATAATAAACCCTCACCATATATTAGTATATAGTAAAAAATATTATTTTTTATATATAACTAACTATATATATATATATATCATATATATATGATATGGCATATATTTTCCTATTTATTTAATTCACTAACTAAAGATAAATATTAGAATATATATTATTATGTATACTCCATATAAAGAGAGGAGAGCCAGGATCGAGACTTGGGGGTCAAGCGAGAACATCGTGATTTTTCTATCTAACTAGCTTCGTCCACTCAGACGTTATTGCAGTTACAATGGCCAGCCGCCGTTTGCTTGCTAATGATAAACTTTCCGGCATCCGCGATAGGTCTGGCCAGCCAGCGGATTGAGTCGTTGGGCCCGTGCTACCCAAGGACCTTTCTCGATGGGTTCGACTGACAGGACGCAAGTCCTTCCTGGGGGCTGAAGGATTTTATTATAAAAATCATAACGTAATTACTTTTTTTTTAAAAAATATACTAAAAGTATCATATATAATCATATTAATAAATTTTTATCTAATAATTTTCTGTATATATATATAATATTATAATATAAAATAAAAATAAGTATATATATATCATAGTATATGATATTATATATATATTATTCCTTATTCCCTTTATATTATATTTATTTATATATACTATATATAGGCCCTAAGTATATAAGTCCTAACTTCACTCTCAAAAAGCAACTATTACGAATTGAAATAGGATTCCGATGATATACAAAAATTAGTTTCAAACTGAACATTACTTTCGATTAACGGTTGTAATTTCTATTGAAACTCAAGATTCATTTTAAATCGTCAATTTTCAATAAAAATACTTTTTTGTGCATAAGTTAAACTGTATGAATAGAGTTATTTTTTTATCAGAATTCTTCGTAAGATTATTCCTCATTGCAATTTGAAACCGTATTCTAAAATTAAAAAATTTTTCGTACAATTAGTAAAAATATTTTAAAAAAAGAAAATGAATGAATCAAGCGAACATTAATTTGCCTATGAAGAAGGTTTTATGGAAGCGTGTTTTTTTCGACGTTTGAATAAATGTCCGGTACCAGTCTGCGTGCAATATAGGAATGAACAAGATTTGATTGTGACAGTGGCTCTGACATTAATTGTTAATACTGACCGTCATCATCTATGAGAAAGAAACTGAATTATGTTAATATAAACCATTTAATAAATCAATATTTTTCCTTACTTTATTCATCACATTGTTCTGTAACACTCATAAGAAAAACTATAAATAAAAATATGATTATTTTCTAAGAAAATGGACTCTACCAAAAAAAGTATAGAAAATCCGAATTTCAGAATACTTATTATATACAATGATTATATGAACTGATAAAAATATACAAAATAATCATATATAGTAATATATATCAAATATATATATACTATATATAGTATATATTATATAATATATATATATATAAATATATATATTACTATAATATAATATATATATATATAGAAGGTCGTGATCGCCGTAAGTGATGTGAGGATCAAATCTTTTTCATTGAAACAAATTGATTGGAAATTATAAGAGAAGAAGAATAAATTTTTTTAGTAGGCTTTATGGATTTGTCAACAGCCGCTATAGATTAAGATTAATAGGGAAAGCTCTCATGGTAGGTGTTAATTTGACATTATGGTGTTGATGGTAGGATTCGGAATGAATTGCAAAAGTATAGTATGACGAGTAGGTGGAAAGAACGATGGTGTAAAGAATAAATAGTCGAAAGTGATTGCTTTAATATAATATTAATAGCGGTGTGAGGCAGGGATGTATTATTGTCTCATTGGTTATTCAGTTTGTATATAGGATGGGGTGAATTGAAAGAAGAATTAGAGGTAGTGGAATTTACTTATTTAGGTGGCAGGGAAATGGTTTGTTTAAAATGATGGAGAATGTGGAAAGGACTGCACTATTTGCCCTACCTATAATGTGCGGATGATTTGGTTTTGTTGTGAATCAAAATACTGAAGAGAGTTTGAGAGGGAATTGATAGAAGATTTTGCAGTGGTCGTGTAAACAAGAGGGGTTGAAAGTGTAACCGCATGCATAAGAGTAAGGTTAGCTGCTGAGTGAGGTAAAGTCCTTGGTGTGAAGTTTAAATATTATTGGTAAGCAAGCTGAACAAAAAAATCCGAGTTTAAGATATTTCAGGATATATGATTGGATGAAAATGGCGAACGGATGATGTTCAGAGTAATTAATGTTAATAGGGAAGTATGTGAATGGCATGAAGTGTGAGCTGTGGATGTGCATTAAAATCGTTGGTGGATATTAATGGAGTGTACTTGAGTGCCGGCTGAGGGTTTTTTACATATATGGGTTTGTTGTTACCTGCGTTAGTGTATGTTAGAACAGTGAGACACAGTTCCGGTGATAATAAAGAGGTTATAGATCTAATACAGTACAATTGTGTGAGATGGGACTTCTAGGGCTAGATATAGTTATAATAAGCGGTTAGGTATGAGATAAAAAATTGAAATAAAATGAGGACTAAACGTTGTGATGTGAAAGAAAGGGGTAAATGAGAGAATAAATGAAAGTACGTTAGATGTTTAATGTAAAATCATTTGGAAAGCGATTGAACGGATATGTCGGTTGTTTAAGATGGATTGTTTATAGTGGTTGAGTTTGCTGGGAATCGATCCGGCTGGGAGACAGAAGAAAAATGTGAATTGAGTCATTTAAAGCTTAAATTGCCTGGGAGGGAGAAGAATTGTGAGCTTGGCAGAAGCGTAACAAGAAGAAAGGTTAGCAAACAGGGAGTGAAATTAAAGTGGGGTTTTGCTGAGGTTGTATGGTTTGCTAGGACACCTGGGCAAAGGAGAAACCCTACTAATGGATGAAGATACCATAGTGGGGTCCATCGCTGATTCCGTGAACGCTCTTGGGTGGATCTTGTCTGAATCTGCGACGAGTTTATCACTAAAAGTATAATAGGAGTTGCATTAGGATAAGGCTGGGCTTTCTTTGTCGGACTTATAGCGTTATATTGTTCTACTACTTTTCTGCTTCCAGTGCATGCTCACGCACCTTTGTTAAACCAGTTTTGGGGAAGAAGGTGTAGCGTGACGATGATATATATATATAATATATTATATATTATATATATAATTATATATATTTATAATATTAAATATTAATATATAATTAATAAATATAATAAATTAATTTACTTTATATATAATAATTATAATATTAACCAGTGATTAAATATACTCAACTATATAATAATAATATTTACCAATATATATAATAATAATTATATATTAATATATCCTATATAAATTAATATAATAAATATATTACAAATATAATATAAATAATTATATATTTAATAACATAAATATAATATAATATTCAAATACTATGATATTAATATATATTACCATATATAATATGTGATGTGGTGTGTAGTGTGTAGAGTTAGTTAGATAGAAACGGTGTATACTGCGCAGACTCGATTGAAAATTACACTTTCATATTAGCTTATGACGTGTTGGGTCGTTCAAGATAGAGACATCATCCGAGTGCCTATGTGGTTCACCGTTTTTTGTTATCCGCGTTTCATATCAAACATCACTCGATCCACCATGTACATTCTTGAGCAAGGAT
>JABUQX010031584.1:32500-35000 GCA_015478945.1 Trachelipus rathkii | reverse complement strand
CTTACTTTCAAATGTCAACCGTTTCCTTTTCCTTTCCTGAAGTTTCATGTTTTTCTCTGTTCTTTCCTTGTCCACCTTTCCTATTATCATGCGTCTTGAAGTGTTTTGATCAAGCCAAAATTGCCATTCCAATACAGGGATTTTCTTTTCATTGGGACATTGACATTGATTACGTTCAACTATACCATTATGAACACACTTGCACGCGCTAATGTCGAAGAGACGAGAAAATGATTTTATTTTATCTTGATATGTTAGAGAAGATTGTTTATTTCTTGAATATTTCATCAAATCATTGACATTCACTATTAGTCTCTTCACTTTCACTATAACACTTTCAAATTCTATTGTTGGAATGCCTGCTTTATTGTATATGCCTTTAACTTCTGTTGCCACTAACTTTGCTAGATGAGTAACACTGGCATCTTTGTTGACTACTTGATGGAACTTGTAGGCTCTAAAAACATCCTCAGCCAGTGGTAGCTGATTTTCGACAAGTGGTTGTGGATAACCGAATATTGCATGCCTGTCTTTATGCCTTGTTGCACATGCCATGATACGTCTTGCAATAATAGTAATAAACACTGCACCCACAGGACTTATCTCAAACGTCGAATAGTCTGGATCTGAAATGAGACAGAAATAGCTCTCAATTAGTATTAAAACCAAATTTTGAAGAACAAAGCATATAAAATTCATAACTTAAAAATAGTAAAAAACGATGTCAAAACCCTTTTAAAAAAACTAAAGTTGGGCCCCCTAGACATTGAGTAAATGCAAAATGATTTTTTGTCCCACTACAGGGAAGCCAAGGAGCACCAATTTGACCATGTTTGGTTATCCCACCAAAATTCAACCCAGCTTAATATATATATATATATATTATATTTATATTTATATATGTGCCACATATATATATATATATAAATATATTATTATTATATATATATATATATATATATGTATATATAAATATATATATGTTGGTGTTACATATACTAGTTAAGATATATGAATATATATATAGTTAGTTGGGTTATGCGCAGGAAGCTGGTTATATTATTATATATATATATATATATATATATATATATATATATAAATAAATATATATATATATATATATAGTTATTACATTAAAATATATATATATTAGTTACATATATTATTATTATTGTTATACATATTATTATATTTTTAACATTATTGTATATATATATATTATTACATATTATATATTATTAGCTGCTATATATATTATTATATTATATATATTATTATTATTTA
The DNA here is from genome assembly GCA_015478945.1 of Trachelipus rathkii. NCBI lineage: Eukaryota > Metazoa > Arthropoda > Malacostraca > Isopoda > Trachelipodidae > Trachelipus > Trachelipus rathkii. The sequence goes on along the minus strand of JABUQX010031584.1, from coordinate 33,713 downwards.
TATATTATATATTATATTATATATTATATTATTATATATATATATATATATTATATATATATATATATATATACATTACGTTATTACATATATATATATATATATATATATAAATATATATACATATATATATATATATATTATATATATATTATTATATATATATATATATATATATATATATATATTTCATATATATATATATATATATATATATATAAAGAGATATATATATAGAGGTATATATGCTATATACAGTTATATATATGTTATTATTTTATATTATTATTATATATATATATAATATTATTATAGCAGCATATTAGTTATGTATTTGGTTGAGTATATATATATATATATATTATTATTACATATATTATTATTATAAATACATTTGCGAACTCTGTCTTTAGTATTTATTATTGCATGTTAATAGTTAGCCTAAGATATATTATTAATATATATATATATTTTTAGATATATTATATATATATATATATATATATATTATAACATATATATACATATATGTATTTTATACAATAAAGAAGTTATGTTATACATATAATATTATACACACATATATACATATTATTACATATATATATATATATATATATATATATTATATATATATATATATATGAACCAAATATTTATTTTACAATATTCGCGCGAATGCGAATGCGAATGCGAATGTGATTTTGTGGATATATGTTTTTAAATATTCGCGAATGTTAACAATTTTTCTTAACATTCGCCAAAGAGAATCAGAATGCGAATTCTATTGCCAATAATCGTCACTGGGCAACCAAATATTTTTTTTTGGAATGTTCCTTAACTTCATTAGTGTAATCTTACTAATTTTGGGGTGAGAAAAACGAATATGACAAAGAAAAATCTTTATTAGCTCTAGTTTCTGTGATATACAATAGGTGGAAATATGTTATTTTAACGGATTAAGAGAAAACGATACATTTTAATTACATATGCCAACAACATTGAAAGTGCATTTTAAATATTGTTAATGACAGTTACATTCTAAGAGTTCTAAATTGATGGATGAATACCTGGCAGGTGGTTCGGTTGGTGTGAAGAGTATCATGTGGTGGCTTCATGAGATCGTTTTCTTTTGGCTTGCCTCTTGTAAGTGAGTTCCGGAGCATCCCTACACATAGACCAGCAGTAATCCGCAAGCATAGCTTCATTCCAA
>JABUQX010031584.1:12500-20000 GCA_015478945.1 Trachelipus rathkii | reverse complement strand
TATTTTTATGGCTTCTGTGAAATGCACATAAAAAATGAGGTGGGCTCTTCCTCTCGACATTTTTTTATACGGTTGTTCGTTTCCACGCAATGTACCCATAAACAACTAGACGCCCTGCATAGACATATCATTTGCGTTAATAAATACAGTTACATGTACAGGTTCGTAAACGCGTCAATGATACCAACAATAGTTTTAAACGTGAATGTGAAAAGGTTGAAGAAAACAATGGTATTCAAGACAGCTCATAATATCGATACATGTAATGTAATAACGTTGTTAATAGTATCATAACAAATTTACACCTATGAATCTTATCCACAGCATGCAAGAAGGGAGAAGAACGTCAGGTCGTTTCAACTTGTACATACAGTATTTACAAATGTTGTTCGAAGACGCTTCCATCCAGGCGAATACATGCCTCAGCCCTCTGGCGCCAGGTTCCATTGCATGCCAATGACAGTGATGCCGGGTTGATTCCCCTACATGCGTTGGTTATTCGACGGCGAAGATCATCGGGTGAGGTTACTGGGTCATTAAACCCAGCGTACACGGTATGTTTGGAGTTACCCACACAGAAAGTAGTCCAGTGGTGTTAAGTCGGGTGAACGCGCAGGCCATGGAAATGGACCAGATCTTCCGATCCATCTTCCCCGAAAGGTTCTGTCGAGGTAGGTCGTCACTATAGCTGCATTATGTGCTGGGCACCCATCATGTTGGTAATATATTCTTCGTCGTGTCCTTAAAGGTATATCACTCAGGAGGTCAACAAGGACGGTCTGCAGGAAATGGAGGTAACGCTGTCCTGTCAAATTTCCTTCGAAGAACTAAGGCCCGATAATCCTACTATTGAGTATACCACACCAAACGTTGACCGAGTATGAGACCTGGTGATGGCTAGTGAATGTTATATGGGGGTTTGTTTCCGCCCAATGTCTGAAGTTCCACCTGTTATACATACCGTTATTGGTAAAGCCAGATTCATTGGTCCATAAGATATTTTCCAATAAGTCCGGTACATCCATTAGAAGGCAATCAATGACAGCCAGGAATCCCAGCCGCCGTTGTTGGTCTCCACGATGCAAACCATGCACAATGTGTGGCCTATATGGATACATGTTGTATACAACACAAATCCGTCGTATGGTTTCCTTCGATATTCCCAAGACCGAACTAGCCTGCCGTAATGAGGACGTTGGATTTTCATGGGTGTATAGCAGAACGTCCAGTTCGACGTCGAATGTACGGACACGACCCCCTCCCGTATGTGATGAGGGGTTGAACTATCGACCCTGTACCTTGAAACCGTTTGTAAACTCTATGGAATGCCATGTGGCTCGGCGGTCGTCGATGTGGATAACGTTGTCCATATTCTGCAGCAATTCTGCGAGCATTCCTGTTTTGCTTAATGTACACCTCCAACATGTCCTGTGTATACTGGTCACGTGGCATGTTCCAAATGTATGGTTCTGACTAAACAAACCACTCTGAAGTTATACGTTTCACTACACTTTATTACGCATAATTTGTAGGTTATGACATAACCTCCATATGATAGCTGTTAGTTGGTTGTACACATTCACATTGCCGTATTTATTAGGCTACATATCAATGTAATCTAAAAGGGTATGCATTAGGTATTTTAATTTAATTCCTTTGTTAGCTGTATCGATATTTTTAAATACTATTGGATATGCCTATTGTATTTAACCTAATTATTTCATATTGACACGTTTCGGCTTTTGTAGGCACATGATGTCTACGGATGACGTCTAGTTGTTTATGGGTGCAATGCGTGGAAACGAACAACCGTATCAAATAATGTCGAGAGGAAGAGCCCTCCTCATTTTTTATGTGCATTTCACAGAAGCCATAAAAAATATATCATCCCATTCGACACTCGCATGTTTGTGCGCGGTTTTCGTATTGCGCGTGCGCAGACACCAACGTAACATATCCCATCCTCCTTAATGAATTAAATAATCGAACTTATATTCTTACACATTTTCATACTTAAACATCCCGTATGGTGATACACCGCTGTAACATAACTTGTGAGACACCCTGTATATATGATATAGAGAATATATATATATATATATATATATATATATATATATATATATATATATATATATATATATATATATATATATATATATATATATATATATATATCATCTTCCTTTTTTTCCCAAGACTGGGGGTAAGGTGCGTGAAGTAGAAGAACATGACACAAGTCGAAAAGAAAGCCCAGCCTTACCCGCCCCTCTATACCTATTAGTGAGAACTCGTCGCAGTCAGAAAATCCACCCTAGAGCTTCACGGGACCGCGACGAACCCTCACTATGGCATATCGTCAAGTGTAGGGTTCATCCCCTGGCCCAGGTGGGCCACAACCATACCCCCTCACAAAACCCCGCCATTCACTCCTATTATGCACCTTTTTTCTCGCCTCTGCCAACTCGTATTCCTTCTCTCCTTCAGATATTCGTTTACTGACTCAATCCACTTTTTCTTCGGTCTCCCAGACCATAGTTTCACTAGTATACATTAAAACGGGTAATAACTTACCCTCATGTAAGACCCTAGTGCACTCAAGACTTAGTCCCTTTACATCCACCAACAATTTAATTGCACCAGCCACCTTCCTGCCATTCACAACTTTCCTACTACACTCTGCATCATCCGTTCCCTTTTCATCCAACATATATCCTAAATATTTAAACTCAGACACTTGTTCCAGCTGCTCACCATCTAACATAACTTCACACTGAGGACTGTCCTCACTCACAACCATAACCTTACTCTTATCTACGTTTACTTTCAAACCCCTCCTTTTACACATCCTGCCAAATCTCTCTACCAATCCTTTCAAACTCTCTTCAGATTCACTTCACAAAACCAAATCATCCGTATATAATAGGTAGGGCACCCTCCACTCACCCTCCACTCCTCTCCATCATTCTAACACCATTTCCTGCCACCCCATTTCTCTTTCATAACCCCATCCATATACAAATTGAATAACCAAGGGGACACAACACATCCCTGCCTCACTCCGCTATTAATATTAAACCAATCACTTTTTACACCATTTATTCTTACACACGCTTCACTATCGTCATACATACTTTTGATTCCATATATATATATATATATATATATATATATATATATAGCATATATATATATATATATATATATATATATATATATATATATATATATATATATATATATATATATATATATATATATATATATATATATATATACCCCTTCAGTAGGTGTATTGGCTACAGATTCATCAGAGCGATTAAGAGTAGGAAAGGAAGGTTTACAAAAGTTATTTTTTGGAGCAAGAAAATTAACGATGTAGGATCACTTAAGTTTAGTAGGAACACGCTGATATTCCTATTCCGAGGTTTATCAAAATTAACGAGTGAAAGGTAAACAAATAGTTTTCCATTTATGATGTTCATTGTCCCATCATTAATGGTACAATAACAAATGTAACCGAACCATAAATTTAGAGGAGAGAAAGTGCTCAATATCGTCTCTCTCATCATTTTTATTCCTTGACTGTCATTGTCTGAGGATATTAATACTATCTTCAGAGTTATTACGAGAGGAAGACAAACAAGTGTTTGCTGATTATCATAATGATATCTTTAAATGATTGGAGTACAATGATACAATTGGTTAGAATAGAATTGTCATGGGATGGGAAGACATTTATTTTATCATCAGAACGGCCGTACTGGCAGAAAGAGTCATTAAGTTCTTGCAACCTTAACAAAATTTCAGAGTAACGTCATGTATTACTGAAAGTTAGCGAACTTTAATCCTGGCCTGTAATTTATTTAGTTCTTACTGAGCCATGGTCGAATGATTCAAGTGTGCCGCAATTAATCTATATTTTGAGAGAACTTCGTTGACTCTTGTTTGAGATGTCACGACATTTCTAATGTTGATGACTGACGGAGTTTGTGCTGTTCACTCAAGAAAGAAACATAACTTTCTTTATATTGGCACCAGCATCTCTCAGGACACAGTGGACATCATCTGTGAATAGGTTCCATTTCGACAACATTTCATTAAATACGTCACTGATATGTTCACCTGTGTGACATTCAGTGAGAGGTTCAGAGCACGACACAAAATTTGGCTTCTGAAATAATTGTCAACGGCATGACTACTCAGAGAAAACAAAGAAACTGCTGATTGAGTATCTGACCATTCGTTGGTGGAGAAAGCTAACTTGGATGATTATTTGATAGAGGTTATTAATTCTGAAACTTTTTCTTTCAAATAATATCTCTGTAGTACTTCCTTTGAGTAGTGTGATGAAAGAGACCGATACTTTTGCTAGCCGTACAAAACCAAGAATTTCAGCGTGACGAAGCAGAAGATCATCCTTTACTATAATTTCTGTAAATTTACTATATCCATCCTTTATGATTTTTCGTTTCATTGTCCCATATATTTGTATTTTATATTAGTTTCAAGAGTAATTTGATTCCTTCTTAAATCTGGAATTGGGGATCCTTTACTTTTTTACTCATTTTCCTTTCTACATTTTCCTTGTTTTTGCTGCTTAGATAGTTCATAACCCGGATATCATTCTTCCTTTCTGAGAATAATTACGATTGCAAAGTGTACGGTTTACGTTGTCATGGGAAACAATATCGAAGTAATCCCAAACCACACTGGATAAGGATACTATTGGGGAATTCCTTCAACAGTTGATTTCGAGCGAATATACTCACAAGTACGAGTCTATCAATATTAATATTGCTAGATTTCGATTGTGACTCAAATTACTGTTACTACCTTGAGACGGCACTAGTCAGCTCATTCTAATCAATTTCTCACAAAAGTTGTTAAATTTTCTAACAAGTTCCATCAGAACATTTTCTAATAGTATTCCGAGTTTCCGAGTGCAAATGCAAATAATTTATTTTTAATATTTGTGAATGCGAAAGTCAATGCGAATATTTAAAAGCATGCGAATATATATATATATAATCAGCACACTAAACAATAAAGAGCAGTTGGAAAGAGAGCAGGAATATATATAAATATGCATATATATATATATAGTATATATATATATATATATATATATATATATATATTCTTCACACCTTTTCTCAATAAAAAAAAATAGTCGCTGGAATTGTAGTACAGTTACAACAATTTTAGCTTTTCTTGTGATTTACAAAATTAAAGGTATCGTACGGTGTTATTAAAGTACTGCACGCAAAAGTGTTTATAGGGTAGTTTGGAAAATAGATAGCGGGAGTATGTTCCAGACTTTACCAGTCATGTAAGATTGAACATAGCTGTTAAGACTGAGGTCAGAGAGAGCATAGAAAAATATGAGACTGTGTAGAAAGGTGTGTCGCAAGAACCCTTCTCAATGGAGGAGGTATGTGATTGAAGAGCTCAGAAGAGCAGTGTCCGTTATAATAACGATGAAATAAAGAGAGTGATGCAACAATTCACTTGATAAGACGAAAAGCCCTAGACTCAACCATTTAAAGAGGAACAGTGTGAGTGTAATCACTCCAGATGAGTGAGGCATACTCTATACAGGGGCAAACGACCCCCTGTAAATATCAAACTGAGGTGGCGTGAAGAAATTCTGAATGTGCCTCAGAACACCCAACTTTTAGAAGCTTGTTTAAAAAGAGAAGTAATATGAACCTTCCAATTAAGGTCACGAGAAAAATAAACACCAAGAATATTGAGGACAGACGAAGGTTTGAGTTATGTGTTTTCAAAGAAGATGTTATAGCCGTGTGAAAAATTATGTGGAGTGGAAAGATGGAGGAGCTGAGCTTTTGAGTAATTGAAAACAACCTTGTTCTCAATGCCTCAAAGAAATTCGAGAAAGATCAGATTCTAGTTGATCCAAGGGGGCCCTTCTAGCGTGAGCTAATTGTTGTTGAAAAGGACGTCTATCAAAATGAGGGGAGTAATGAAGGGTGAAGTCTTCGACATTGGAGTAGATGTGTGATGAAGCAATAAAGAGAGGTCTTTTATGAAAAGTAGAAAGAGTTAGGAATAAAACAGAACCATGAGCAACACCACTATTTATAGATTTAAAGGATGAGCGATGGCATTCACCAAAATACTGAAAGAAAGAGGACCAAGAGACATAAAGCATTGGCGAGCAGAGAAAAGATTAGAAGAATTGAGATGTTTTTAAACCTTCCTGCTAGGGTAGATTCGAAAACTATAGAAAGAACAGAAGTTAGAGAGATTTGGCGATATTTGGAGGGTTGAGATTGGTTCCCTTTTTTGTACAGGAGCACCTTTCCAGCAAGAAAAAAAGGCCAAAGTAGAAAGACAGAGGCGGAATAATTTAACAAGGCAAAGTGCAAGCTTGAAAGCACAAGTTTTGAGAACTATAGGAGGAATACCATCAGAACCGTAAGCTTTCTTAGTGTCAAGCTCTGAAAAAGCAGAAATAACATCTTTTGAAGAAGTTACATTATTAGCATAAATATGTTGGAGGTAGGTGGAGAAGAAGGAATATCACTGGAATCGTCTATGGTGGAATTAGAAGGAAAGGTTTGAGCAAAGAGTTTAGCTTTAGTGGAAGGTTAAACGGCAGTTATGCAGACGGAAAATACTAAAAAAGGGTAAGATATTACGTGAGGGAGAGGAGCCAGTAAGATTATTGCATTTTCTACTGAGAAAAGAATTTTTTGGTGTCATGGAGAATAGATTTTGGACGATTTTGGGATGAAATATAAGTGGCAAGGGTTTCTGGAATTTGAAGATGACAGTAATTCCTAAAGGCAGCGTCCCTGTGGCTATTAGCACGAGAACAAGCAGAATTAAACAAAGGTTATCTAGGTTTAGCTGAAGGTAAAGATCATGGGGTGCACGCCTCCATGCCAGAGAGAATTAACTCGCGCTTTGCACACTCCGAGAGACCCTTTCCACGGAAACTGTAGTCATTCCATGGGAAATCATAGAAGTACGACCGTAAGTCCGACCCGTTAGCAGAACCGAAGTGCCAAAAACGTTTTCTCGCCGTAGTCGGGGGTCTTTCCTGCGGACGACTTGAAGAGATAGAACAGAAAACAGAGATATGAGAGTGATCGGAGGGACCCAGAGGAGGAAAGAATTTAACAGAACAAGGATAAGAATTAGAGATTAGGAAAAGGTCTAGAATGTTGGGTTCATCTCAAAGGCGATCGGAGATACGAGTAGGGAACTGCACTAACTGCTCAAGGTAATTCTGGATAGAAAAGCCCTAGCAAGTTCATAAACTTTATCTTGAGAATTAGAGGAAAGCAGTTGGCCGTGGAGAACGTTGAAATAAACCAAGAATGATGATTTCAGAGAAATGTGAAGAAGAGAGAGAATGTGTTCTAATTTATTATGACAGGTTATATTGAGCCATTAGGTAGAATATTCGGAAAACTTCAAATCAAAGCCACGGGAACAAACGATTGCACACATTGGCACAACTGCCTTTGT
>JABUQX010031584.1:0-2500 GCA_015478945.1 Trachelipus rathkii | reverse complement strand
TGTATGGAACTAAATGGCATAATAAAGACAACCAACCAAATTACGAAATCCCGAAAGTACGTTCATAGGAGAACAAGATGGCAAGACACCAACCAACTAACGAAACAAACCCTATGCTGTAAGTCGTAGCTTGACAAAGACTGTCACAATGGAAAGACATCGTCAGAGAAGAGGAACGTGCCATAGGAGTTATCACACTGTCGGAAGCAGGCCATTCTCAGAGACAGGTGGCTCAGCAACTCGGGGTAAACCAATCGATGGTCAGTCGAATCCTTCGTCGGTTCAGGGAGACTGGCAGCAACCGTAGACGACATGGTCAGGGTCGCCCGAGGGCGACGTCCGAGAGAGATGACAGATTCCTCCATCTGGCAGTGCTTCGTGATCGTTTCCAAACAAGCGTACAGCTGCAACACAGGCTCCGTGAGGTCAGACATGTCATTTCCGAGCGTACAGTAAGAAGACAAAAATGAACGTGGAGTACGTATTACAAGGTCTGCCATCGACCCTCTCCTGATCAGGGAGCATCGGGTTGCGATTTCATTTTTCACAAGCGTATGGAGATTGGACACTCACAGATGAGTCGAGGTTCACACTACATGGACCAGATGGACGTCAGCGAATTTGGAGACGTGCAGGTGAGCACTTTTCTGCTTGCAATATCTCCCCAAGGATTCCTTTTGGAGGTGACTCTGTGATGGTGTGGGCAGGCATTTGTTTGGGTGCTCGCACGGCATTGCATATCGTGAGCAGAGGAACGCTAACGGCTGAAAGGTATGCGGAAGACATCCTCCAAGAGTATATAGTGCCTTTCGCGTCCTTCATTGGCGTCCATTTTTTGTTACTCCATGACAACGCCACACAGCACACTGCACAGGTTATCCAACGGTACCTACAACAGGTAGGTATCAGATTCCTGGATGAACGTTAACGGCTAAAAGGTATGCGGAAGACATTCTCCAAGAGTATATAGTGCCTTTCGCGTCCTTCATTGGCGTCCATTTTTTGTTACTCCATGACAACGCCACACAGCACACTGCACAGGTCGTCCAACGGTACCTACAACAGGTAGGGATCAGACTCCTGGCCATTTCTGCGAGGAGTCCGGACATGAATCCCATTGAACATGTTTGGGATTTGTTGGGTAGGCGTGTTCGAGCCCGTGAACATGCTCCGTCCACACTCAGGGAGCTTGCAAACGCTTTGACAACATCCCGCAGGAGACCATCTCCAAGATCATTTCATCAATGCCGAATCGCTTGGAGGAAGTTGGAAGGGCCAGAGGGGGTACAACCCATTATTAGACACCTTTATGCTGCATTTCACATTGTAATTTGTAGAATATTGTTGTTGATTAATAAAATCATCATATCCATATTTTTTTTGTTTTCTTTATTATGCCATTTAATTCCCTACAGTCTACACACTGTCGTTACATACGGTTTATACATTTATAACCCTGTGCAACACTCCCGAGTTAGGTATGAACCAAATAAAACCAAACTCTAGCCCTACATTTCCAATATGAAAGAGTTTAAATTATATTTACGGGTGATGCATTAAATTTGTCCGCGAGTTTATATATATATATATATATATATATATATATATATATATATATATATATATATATATATATATATATATATCAGGGTTGGGTTCAAGTACAAGTACTTGTACTTGAACCCAACCCTGATATATATATATATATATATATAGAGACACATATATATTATATAGCTGTATATATATATATATATATATATATATATATATATATATATATATATATATATATATATATATATATATATATATATATATATATATATATATATACATATATTTTTTATGTTATTATATATATATATATATATATATATATATATATATATATATATATATATATATATATATATATATATATATATATATATATATATATATATATATATATATATATATATATATATATATTTTTTTTTTTTTTTTATATAATTATTATTTTATTTTTTTATTATTTTTTTATTTTTGTTTGTTATTTTTGTTATTGCTATGTATGTATGTATGTGTATATACTTTTCTAATAATATCATACATATTTTGAACATAATTAAAATTAATAAAACAAAGTACGGACTCATGAGACCTACGTCTTAGGCCCGGCACTTTTTATTTTCAAAATTATTTTATCTTGTAGTTAAATTATTTTTCATTAGATATTTATTGAGTTAAATAAAAACTAAAACAATACCATAGACTAAATGCATTGCAGGCTGGCGTGTATGCATGGCAGACCGCTCGCTCCAAATGCGCGCTGAGCGCGAGCGGTGCCGTGTAACAACTTACTCGCGCCGCGAGTAAGTTGTATATGAATTATGAATATAATGTAAATATAACTATAGACATTACCGTGCTATAGATTAAACTTTATTACATATCTTTTTTATTTGGGAAAATTGAGAAAATTCGTAGAAAATGCCTCAAATGAAATAATTCTCAG
>JABUQX010031583.1:45000-48061 GCA_015478945.1 Trachelipus rathkii | reverse complement strand
CTGATTCATCTGATTCATGTTGAAACACACTCCACCCTATTGCAATCACGCAAGCATCATATTACGATACAGCCTAGCTACCCTTACTACAATAGACCAAACAACCCCCGCAACAACCGCAACACACACGACACACACGATCATCCTAATCCACACATCAACATACATCTACTTAGTAAGTTACTTTTTATTAATCTACTGTAATAATTTCTTAAGCTTCATTAAAAACGTAAATTTGTAATTTATAAACATAAAAAGTTTCTTCAATATTACAATTCATATTTTATTAAAAATAATAGATTTCTTTCATTGCTATAAAAATGGAAGGGAATCACCTTGGGCGACTGTTACTTTATAATCGTTTTTATAATGCTTGTTATCTATAAGTGGCATGTTATTCAATGTGTGACTCAGAGTATGATATGGATATAATTATTTGCTCACTTTTAAAGATCAAGTATCAATCATATTTCTTGAGATTGCTATATAACAGCATAGCAGTTATATAATGGTAATATAAGGTCAGAAATCACTTTATTTAATGTATTCAACAATAATACTTTTTTATAGACATCATATATCATTATAGTACTTATGTTCCGAGCGTTAGTAGAATAAACGTCTTGTAATTATATAATTTATCTATGTCACATGTATTATTAATATGACTTTAATATACATGTATCACTTATGCATAACTAATGTAAGAGTTTTTATAAGTTTAATGGCATGCTATAGTACCTATTATAGTTGTATCTAATAAGAATAGGTTGAATATAAATAACATGAGAGGATTATTAACGCTTCCTGCGCAAGTAATAAAATATCTTTAAATAAGACTTCTGACATTAATATATTTAGAGATATATCGTGAATTGCATAGTATTATTAGCAATAACATGTGAATAAAACATGTGAAATATCAGTAGATATAGCAAGCTCAATACTCTCCCTTTACTATATCTCATCAGCTACCATGTTTTAGGTATCCTATTATCCACTAAGTATCAATCTAAATAACGAATTCTGATTTTATTTTAAGTAATATTGAAAAATTATCTAAAGGCCCTTATATTAGGATTCTGATAACTAATAAATGTAACAAACGATTAATTATTCTAGACTTCATAAATAATTGGCTACAAAAATTTGCGAGCTATTAACTTTTTATATAATTTTTCATTTTGTGATATAATATATAGGTTTTCTAAAATTCAATTATTTCATCAAATTAATTATACAATAATTGAAATATACTTTCCTCACCGATTTATGTATTGATCTTTTATATAAGTTTAATTACTATTGTTTATATTAAAACTTGTTTCTATAATTTTTATATATTTATTCGGTATATATATTATCCCGATATATTGATTATCGGTATCATACAAATGTCACAGAATTAATCCGAGATATTATAATATTTCCGGTAATTTATTGGCCGAATAGTGCCGTAATTACCGAATAACTTACCGAAATATATCTGGCACATCCCTAATATATAATTATATATATATATATATATATATTAATATATATATATAATATATTATTATTATTATTATAGTATATTTTATATATCATTAAAAATCTATTTTTAATTTTTAAAATTATTATATCATATTATTATATTTTTTTTATTATTAATTTATTTATTAATTATTTATTAATTTAATATATATATATTGAGTTATATTTTTTATATATATTATATTATTGTTATTTATTATATATATTTTATATTATTATTTATTTATTCATATAATATATATTTATTATAATTTTTTTTATAATTTTATATATTTATTTTAATATATTTATATAATATATATATATATTTTTGTATATATATATATATTTGTATATATATATGACAAAATTATATAATATATATATAATATATTTATATATATATATAATATATATAATTTATTATATTTTATAGATATATAGTATAGTATATAATTATTATATATATCTATATATATTTATATACTATGACATAAAGTGATCGGAGATTTAATGGGTAAAGGAGACTTCAAGCAGACTTTTCCTTTGAGCATTATCGAACTTGTGGTTTTCCGTGGGTGAAATCCGGAAATCACTGAGACGGTTGAACAGCTTGTTTGAGGGTTGTACAGGGTAACAATTATCATTAGTTATTAACGTCCCATATTCCAAATATTCGATCATCGTAATAGAATGAGCCCTACGCCTTTAATGGATGAGATTTAGGGACAAGGTGTTCCACATGCCAGGTGCATGTTCAACGTCCTTGTGCCGAGAATCAACCATGATAATGCATGAGCACATTCGAAATATGGCAACATCCACCGATTGTTTCATAGGTCAGATCGGAGTATCCGTACTTTAGCACGGTGTCATACGAGCTTGTTGATGTCTTCACAAATATATCTTCCAGCCGAGTATCCGCTTCTTTAAAGGGGTATGCATCTCGTAAACTTGTGTGGATAATGATTATTACATACCCCACTCTATGCAGAATGAATGTTTAGGTAAACGTTTTCCCATATTTTGACAAAATATAAATGTTTGCCTCCCTCTGCTTCCAAAGTGGGGCCCCATTCTTTGATTAACCTCTTCCGACAAAAACAACAAGAGAAGCTCAAAGCCTGAATTTGAAAACATGCACGGACACTGTTTCAGCACCAGTCAATGATGCCGCTGATACATGTCCTTACATGCTGAGCTCGTTATCATATTACTCCATTTATACAGCAAGGCTCGCTTATACTTAGTTCTGATATAGAAGATACAATCGGAATTGTCTGTGTATTATTGTTTATACTTCTACTGCCTATTATATAAACTATTAATTCGATTTACGGTAGCTCTGAAATAATACATAATTATACTATTACTGAGTACTTCTTAGTTTATACCAGGATTACTATATATAGGTATATATTAATTATATATATATATATGTAAGTATGTACATAAGTAAGTTACGGTATCACGACCCAGCAGAGAAGAGGAGAGAGAGAGCACAACCCTTTAGTTGGAGATTGTTTCATGAAAGTAAGAAAAACTATTA
>JABUQX010031583.1:0-30000 GCA_015478945.1 Trachelipus rathkii | reverse complement strand
TTATATTATATGTATTATATATAATAATCGCCAGGTACGCTCATGAGAGCACTTAGACAACAAAGATGAGGGTCCTAGGTTCGCAACTGATCGGGTGGGGGAATGTGTCTATTCTCTCCTTGGGGTTGGCTTCGTCCTGCTCGGACTTATTATAATGAGAAACCTAATCTTAGTTTAGAGTTATAATTACTTATCTTTAAAAAACATGTAATTAAAACCGAATATGAAACATATTTGCTTACTCCGATTTGTGATTATAGATGTAAGGGCTACCTAAGGTTATCGAATTATACAAGCGATTAAAGATTTGTATGTGCAAAGATAGAGGTTAGCATCGTCATTTTTCACTATCCGCGGATGCGGATAGTAAAAAATCACTATCCGCTAGCGGATCGGGATAGCGGATAGTTATATTTTTATTAGCCACAAGTACTTCAAATATAATATATATATATGATATAATATAATATAGAATATATATATATATATAATATATATATATAATAATATATATAATATATATATATAATACTATATATATATATATATTATATAATATATATATATATAATATATATAATATATATACCTGTTACCCAGATGAGTACGTGGACCCAATTCTATTGAGCCCCACCAATCTTTACCACAGCTTCCACCCATTTTTAAAAAGATTATATATATATATATTATAATATTATAAAATATATATATATTATATATATATATAAAATATTATTATAATAAATATATATATATATATATAGGATATATATATATATATAATATATATATATATATATAATATATAATTATATTATATATATATAGATATATATATATATGATAAATAGTTATATATATATATATAACTATATATATATATTATATATAGTGTGTTTATATATATATATGTATAGGTAGTTATTTATAATATTTATAATAAAAAGATTATGTTTTTTTATTTATTATATATATATAGTATTAATATATATATATTATAAGTTATATAATATATTGGTATATAGTATATTTTATAATAATAATAATAATACTTGAAGTTAATAATTCTCAAATTTTATGCTTCAAAACTAAAGCGTGTCTTTGAACCCTTTCAAGTATAGTTGCTTCATCTTTTATTCGTAAATGAGATCTGCACGCTGAAAAGACGCTCAACTACACTTGTTGAAGATCATGCTAAGAAAAGATTCCCTGGCGAGTTCTGCCAAAAGCGGTGGAAAAAAATTTACAATTATCACCTGCCATGAAACCAAGGATTTCTATCCCGATCCAAAGTTTCCTGTTTGATAATCTTCGATCAATGACACAGTGTCTTTTGCACCTCTGAACAAGACTCTTCATCTCTGCTTGAAGCCAAAAGAACGTTCATGATTCAGCAATGGCTCAGCTAACAGATGGGGTAAATGTGTTTCTGCCAATCTTTTCCTTTATGTGGCTGCGTTAAATTTTCGCCTTTAGCAGCATTTCATCCACATACACATACTAATAAATTTTTTAACCTATCTGTGAACACCGGTCAAGAAATTGCGTTTTAATCAGTATCCAGGAAAAAACTGCTACCTGCAAAATGCGTAATCGTTTGCAGAATCATCTCCAAATGAGTTTCTTCATCTTGAAAGTGCCCTTACTGTAATAGCAGTATTATTAGCACAGTTCATCGTTGCACACTAGAGGAATCCGTCTGACAAACAAGAATTTGAGCTAATAGTCTAGTTACTCTTCAAACGCGTTAAGAAGAGTATAAATTACCAAAATTCGCCGTATTCATCACCTTTCAGCCTTTCACCTTGTGTTTGTTCAAAGCGTAAAGGAAGACAGCTTCATTATATCTCAGGCCGAGTCTGAACATACTGCTTTGATAGAGTAAGTTGAGGAAATTTAGTCTCAAATTCATGAAAATGAAATACTCATTCCGCATCCGCAAAAAAATTCATGCAGATGCGAATGAGGAAGCGGATAGAGAAAAATGATGCGGCAATGCGATACCCGCTACCACTCATAGTACAAGAGCCTTAACGCTTAAATTACTATGAGGAGGACAAATTTACTCCTGATCAATAATTTTATAGCTAAAATACAAGCAAGCAAGAGTGGTAGAATTTATAATATTATAAAACACTTTAATCGGCACAAAAAAAATAAAAAAATTAAAAGCTTCCTATAATTGAAGTATATATGATACGAATTTACCTATCCAACCTAACACAATAATTCTTTTTAAAAGGAATCGAATTAAATAAAGATTGAGCATCAAATATTTACTTATAAGTAACAATTGTTAAAGTAGTCTAGGTAGTCAGTTTTGTTTCTAAAAATTATAATTGTAAAATATGTAGCATATTTCACGTAACAAACAAACAACAAAATATATATATTGTCGTATATACCCTTCAACGAATTAATACGGTCCTCTATTAAATCTCAATTGAAATATAATATGAATTGATAATAAACACATTCTTAAAATATAAAGAAACAATATAATAATGATGATGATATATATATTAATATATATAATATATATAATATAAGAGAATGTATTGGATCTATACATAGATAGTAAGAATATGATAGAATATATAGGGGTGGTGAGTAGGATGTGTGGGGTTAGGGGTGGGAGTACAAATAACGGGGGGGGGGGGGGTAAATTCTGTACGTTTGTGTGCTCTTTCTCTTTAGAGAATGTTTGCGCTTGTTTGATAAACTCCAACGTAAACGGTGTTGACAAAAACGAATGCAAACTCGAGCGTTTTGGGCATATTACGTTTCGTAAGAACCCAATGCAAGAACGAAAACGGCTTAAAGGGTCTGGCAACATCATCATCAGAGTATCCCCTTGAATCCCTGCGTGTGACTTTTGCGTAAGTGGGAACCATCTTGCTGAAAAAAATTGTACAAATTAATGAGGCCTATATGAAAAAATTTACCTACCTATCTTGCTGTAAAAGTGTAAAAATTATTTTAAACATTATATTTCGGACATCTTTTTGTAAAAGAGTATTAAAAAATTTAATTTAATGAAGATTTCAATGTGGACCGAATTGCCCCACGCAAATTTTTTAAACCTGGACCGAATTGCCCCGTGTTACAATTTTTATAATTAAACATATTTATCTTCTTGCCTGAATGACTCCAACGATTGCATTAAGGTTATGAAATATTTTTAAGTACTTATAACATAGAAAATTGAATAATGTAAGTACAATTATTTTGACCTTGCATATGATCCTTAGCAATAGACTTAAAAATTTTACCCAATTTTATAGTTAGGTGCTCAGGAAAAAAAAAAAAAAATCACAAAATTAATGGACTTAAATTAAAAGTTTCATAAAAAATTAATATCTAAGACATAAAACCACATTATTTTACGTCCTTGTTTAAAGATATATTTTACATTGTGAAGGCTATTTTGAGCCACTGAACCGAATTGCCCCACGTGGTCCGAATAGCCCCACGTGGACCGAATTTACCCCGTTTTACGTATATATATATATATTAAATGATTATATATATATATATATATATATAGTAGTATATAGGGCAGTTATGAGGTATATATATATATATATATATAGTTTAATGAGTATAGTATTATATATGTAGTATAGGTATATATATATATACCCTACCTGTATACAATTATTTTGGCAATAAAGAGAGCTTTTCCATTCTTCCCCCTTGTGTTTCCATTCTCACGCCCAGTAATCGAGCAAAAAATGGAAGAGTTCATGTTTTTTATTTCGGAATAACTTTTTTTTTTAAAGAATTAAGTTAAAGATAAAAATTGAGTTTACATTTGTCGAAGGTAATAAGAGCAAGTCATTGGCCTTATGATTTTCAGTCGTAGACTTCAAACATATCAGTAACAATTAGACGTAGTTTTAGTGATATGACCTTAAAAGTCAAATCCTTCCATTCTTACCCCGTCGGGCTATATATTTAAATAACCAGTCCTATTATAATAAATCTTTTGTATGCAAAGTTCAAACCTTATTTACAAAGCAAAAAATCCCAAAAGACAAAATTCATCGTATAATGCAATTAAGAAAATACACTTCGTTATATACAGCTTAACACTTTTCTGGTTTAGACACAATAAAAAAAACGTCACAATCAATAAAAGTTATCAACAATGTAAATAAGTAAATCTAATAATGATCACTAGTTAATTTTCATTCCCGTTAAACAAAACTCCTAATATTGGGCAATGTTCCTGAAAATAACTGCACTTCAAAAAAAAGGTGACTTATTTCTTAAAAGAATAGCACAATGTTTAAACCAAATAATTTTCGATTATAAAAATTCAACTTACGGTTTTCCATGGACACCATCGGGTAATACCTGAAATACCCACAGTCGGGTAATACCCGAAATAAAGACTTTTCTTTTAACAAAAAAGTAACTTACAATTTGAGGACGACATCGATATATACTACTGTATGATCCAAACAGTTTTATGAGTTTCCAAATTTAGTTAATTAATCCTGGCCATGGCTGACCACAAATGACAAGAGCATTCATTTATTTGACTTCCTGCTTTTAATACTACTGTTATGTTGACTTTATACAGAACAATTGACCATAATTCACATATTCCAATATTTACTTGCAAATCACGAAGAGGACAATTTTTGTATACTCAGTCCCAACACTGATCCCTAGAAAAATATTAAATAATACCATATTACAATATTTACTTGCAAATCACGAAGAGGACAACTTTCGCATACTCCGTCCCAGCACTGATCCCGCTGCTGCGGATTCTTTTTTTTTTTTTTCTTTTTTTTCCAAACACTTTCCAACTTTACCTTTTCTTGAGTCTTGAGAGCTCCTTACTATTTTCGTCCTCTCGACCCTTTTACCATCTCCTTGAGCCAGGTTGTTAACCTTCAAGATATTTTTAAATAATCAAACTTTCATTTTCCCATTTTTCTTAAACTTACCCTTCGTTCCTTTTTTTAGTTGGTTAACTTTTTTTCTACAATATATATATACAGTCAAATGGGGGAAAACTGGTATTCGGTGGGGTAAAACGAGGGTAAGTTGTAGAAAAATGTGCAAATTTTCATAATGGCAACCGTTATGAAATTGGGGAAAGGTTTTTTGTTAGATTAAAAAGACTATATTTTAAATATTTTTCAAAATTAAATAACAATAAATTAGAGGTTCAGTTCAAAAAAATTCCCCCATTTTGAGGAAAAATTTTTTTTTGAAAAATTGCAAAAAAATGCAAGGTCTGGTACAATCTCTAAGACTGAAGAGATCATCATTTTCGCCAATTAAACAGGCATATAGAAAAGTTGTAAAATTTAAGAGGTTTCTATGTTCGTAATTGATTTAGTGATATTATTTTTGTAAGTTATTAGGTGGTTTCACTTTTGGATTTAGGTAAAAACGGGTAGGAGTGGTAAAACTGGTGACGAGGGGAAAACTTAGGGAACATATATTTTAACTATATTTTCATTATAAATAAATCTTTTTCCTAGCTTTTTAATATTGCTTTTCCCTTTAATTATATAAATAGAAAGCTATAAATACCTAGGTTATGTATTATATTACTCGTATGTATGATATATTATATTTTGATAAATTATGGACGTAAAAAAAATTGCGTAGCCCACAAACTTTATACATTAGATACGCCGAGTACTCGAGACCTACGAATTTACTTACAAGAAATCGCAATGAAACGAATACCATATATTTTTTATTATTTTAACAAAAAAATTCCACGAATAAGCTTTATACTGCTGATTCTAAATATGTAAGTGGTTTCTCGTAAGGTATCGTAGTTTTGTCGAGATATCAGTGCGTAGCAGTCAATGTAAAGTATTACCAAATAAAAATATAAATGCTCAAGTTAGCATGCTAGTCGAAGAGATATTTGAAAAGTTTACATGTTTTCGTTCTTACCCAATTTATTGTTTATAACACCGTTTAATACTTTATTACTAATTTTATTGAGAGCGGTAAGATTAGTAAGTCACAATAAACGTACGAGAAACGTAAACAATGAAATTAGCAATTTAAGCCGACGCGCAATCCTACACCACGTTAGTTACCTCTCTAAAAAAAATTTTCACACAGCATTTTTTCAAAAAATAACTCAAAAAATCACTTTTTTATTTTCACATTTTAATTTTTTCTTCATTTGAAAACATATAAACATTTGAAAGCAGGTTTAAAATTGAGAAAAACATTTTAAGTATGGCGTTGTGCTAACATTTTGAGCAATTTCGATTTTTTCTGACTTGACAAAAAAAATAAAAAAGAAAAAAGCCTAATTTTTACCCGTTTTCCCCCATTTGATGACAGAAAGATATATATATAACTATAACTATTAGTACTATATATATATATATAATTATCAGAATATAATATAATTATATTATATAGTATATATATATATATATATATATATATATATATAATATATTGTTATTTATATTTATCGATTTGATTATATGTATAGATAATTAATAATTATATAATATTATATATATAAGCACACTTAAAAAATAACGAAATGAAGATATGAATTGCACTCAACGCATAAACCAATTCAAGTGAATAAGACTTGTGGATATCGCGCTACCAAAGAAGTCTGCAAAATTGTTGCAGAATCATTATTAAAATTTACGTTTTATATCAGATTTCAACGACAGGGAATACCCGATCAAATTGATGTTTTGGAAAAAGAGATTAGCAATATAAGGATTTATTACCTATTATCAGAAGCCATTAAAATGAGAACGAGCTGTCGGATGATTCAGCAGATATCGAGAGATCATTATCTTTAGACTAAAAATGGTGTGTTGGATGATTAAAATCTTTGGATTAAGTTTAAAGGTTGTCCAGAGTTTAAAACCTAAATAAGTAAATTAAAAATTTATAACATAATGCCTATAAAGTTATAGCTATTACACAGGGACTGATTTTCGTTTGTGTGATTTCTAATTATGTTTATGATAAGATTATAAATAAAAACTACTTTCGATAAAAATATGATAATATATGAACTCCGTATTTTTATTTGTTAAACCACTTAGTAGGGCTTCTACTCAAAATTCTTTCAAAAGGTTTAGAAAATGACACAATGTTCGTGATCTTTCTTGGATGGATCACATTGTCTTTCTCATTAAGTAAGTTTCTATGAGGTTTTAAATACAGAGTTGATTGTAATCCTATACACAAAATTATTTCAATTTAATTTCATATGCGAGTTAGAATTGTTTCAGTTAAGCGGAAATAAAAATTTTCATTTAAAGTTTATAAAATCGACTCGTTAATTATTATTATTATTTTGGAATTTTAAAATTATATGTATTATTTAAAGGGTAATAAAAATTTAAAATTCGTTCATACAAATACTGTGATATAATCTGCCATAAAGAAATAGCCATTTGCAACTTGTGAGTTGCCAATAATAAAGAGAGTGAATTGTGCGCCTTTTATGATTATTATTGCTTGTATTGATATTCAATAAAAATTTCAAAATTTGAAGATTTTTATTTTTGTTATTGCCACTGTTGCAAGCTTTCAAACTTATGATTATTGCTTAGATTGGAAATTAAATAGGGCATGCTTAAGTTAGCTTTGAATTTTTTTTCAGGTCCCTA
This sequence comes from Trachelipus rathkii, assembly GCA_015478945.1. Classification (NCBI taxonomy): domain Eukaryota; kingdom Metazoa; phylum Arthropoda; class Malacostraca; order Isopoda; family Trachelipodidae; genus Trachelipus; species Trachelipus rathkii. The sequence continues at coordinate 22,363 of JABUQX010031583.1, read as the reverse complement.
ATTAAAATTGAATAGGTTTTTCATTAGTTTTTGACATTGAGGAAATTTTTTTTTATAGTAACATATACAGTATTACTTAATTGGTGTTTTTCATAAGCATTGAGGACTTTTGCTATATAGCAATCATTTTAAAATATTTTTTAGGGTCTTCAGAAAAGAGCTGAACTTGCCAATAGGATGCGTGCAAGGAAAAGAAAAGTATGGCTGATGAAAGTTGAAAAGCTTGTAAACGGCTACAAAAGTATGATAAAGGTATGAAATAGAATCTTTATATTTGTTAATATCGTAAAATGACTAAAATAATTTGTCTCAGGCTTTTGCTTTAGTTTCTGAAAATTATCTGGATCCTGTTCAAGTTCTGATACTTTCTCCTTATTCATTTTTCAAAATATAATGACAAAATTAATTTTTCCTGAAGACTTTTCATACTTCAAATATTTTACTTCAAAATTTGACATTTTTTTTTTAATGATATGTCACTTCTTTATCTCATATGTTTGTGTATATTTAGTGATTTTCATAGAAAAGTTTTAGCTATTTGCATAATACTAGTTTCATATATCAAAGTTCTGTTGATGAATCATGACCCATATTTTTGTTTGTGTTGAAATTTAATAATTGAAATAGAAATGTATTTTAATGTAAAAACTAAAAAGATATATCTGTAATTGTGGTTATATGCCTAGTATACATTTGTAAAGGTGGTGAAATTTGTCAAATTGCCAAATATAAATTATCTTCTAGAACGAATTCACTGAATAGTAATGTTCATCCAATAATCATATTCTAAATCATTCAAGTCCCTTTGTATTCAGCTTTTTGGATTGCGAGCCCAATGGGAAAGATTTGATTAGAATCTGTAGAGATTACTGCAGTGATAACTGTAATTTTCGCTTCTCTCATAGGCTATCATACTTTGAAGTCTCTGACACCACACTTTCGATTCAATTAGCAAAACGCCATCATGTTTGCAGACCTTTAGTTCTTAAACCCAGTTCAGGGTGTTGCAATTTCTTTTGATATATGTAATTTCACTTCCAAAATTTACTTCCTTCAAAATGCATGCAACCACATCCATCGTTTTGATTTTAAGTGGGTGAAAGATCGCGGATATCGTATGGGTCATTGTAAAGTATTAAGGAAAGACAATTGGAAGTCTACCTCTGGACCGTGATCAAGAGCGAGTGTTTTTTTGAATTGGATAAATGTTCAAACTTTTCGGTACAAGTTTTTTTTTGTGTGTTTGATAACATTCATATCCTTTCATTAGGGCTCTGTCGTTGAGTCGTTATTGAAGATCGGATTTAATAACCTTAAGTTGTTGGCTTGGGACCACACTAAACACGTAACGAATTGTCTTTAGCTTCTTCATTTGTGATGTTTCTGGTCACGTACTCTTTCTGATAGGATATTTTTTTTTTTCCCTGCGAGTGTTTTTTGTGATTAGATACTATTCAGGGCTAATGACGACAAGATATTATATAATTTAAGATTCATGTATGATCATATAGAAGCAAAGAAAAGGCGGATAAGTAGCTCACGACACATTTTTTTTTCTTATAACAACTTATTCCGTGGACCGACTTTTACTCAATTTCCTTTGACCATGCCTGTTTTCAATTTCTCTCTCACTAGCCTTGACTCTAAGCTCTGGACACTAAATCATTGTGACTGAAACCTGAAAATGACTCTAACTCAATCTTCAAGATAATTCAACCTGCTAGATCTAACCTAAGAGTTAGAACTTATGCGGGATGTCTGCTGCTTTGATTAATTCTAAGAGTAAGTTTATTCAAGGTCCTACTTCTCGCTGATTTTGTAGATCAAAATATTTGCACTACTATTTTTTTTTCATTTTCCTGCGTTATTATCTTGTGTTATTTGTATATTATTAGGTTTGTTTAATTTAATATTTATATTTATGTATCTTTTATTTATTATCCTTCGTTGATGAATGCTTTCTTTATTTTTTCCTTTTCTTGTTATCTTTTGTCATAATTTTTTTTTTCTTTGGTAATTTTTGTTAAACGTTACAATTTTCGTGTAGAGGATGATTAATTCCTGTTATTATAATATTGTCACTAATAAAATTGTGTGCGGTGAGGTTTTAATATTAATATTTATAATTTTTCTCTTATTTTTCTTCTTCTATGGACTCATCATTTTTATTGTATAAACGATAATTAATTGAGATGTCTGGCATTCATTATGCATCATGTTAAAATGCTTTTTGTAGTATATGTTCACTTTTTCGGTCATATCTGATATTTTACCTATTAAAAGCATCAAACCAACTAATGCTGTCCGTTGCATGCTGTCACAATTTTTCGACGTTGCGAAGCTTTAGCATTTTTTTATCGTTTAATATCTTGAAGTGATCTGGACAGGTGTCAAATTGTGTTGATCCTGATTTAAGTGTTTAACTATTTTATTAGTCTTTGTTACTTATATATATTTTTAAGTCCTTTTTTTATTTATATTATGTGTTAAATAAATCATTATTTATATGTTTGGTGATTTTTTCAAATTGTTCAAGGTTATTATTATTTCTACATATGGAATCTATTCTATATGTTTAATATATCTTTTGCTAAAATTAATATTCTAATGTTTATATTTATATGAAAGATTATATTTATTGCGGAATCAGGCGTCCACCCTTTGCACAGCTTTGCTAAATTTCGATATTGAATTACCTATTGATTTTTTATGTATAATGTTTTGGTGGGCAAACAAGGCTAACCAAAAAGCATTGTAAGTATCTTTGTCTATATTTTTTTATTCATTCTTAGTACTATAGTTCAGATTTGAATACTGAAGGTCTGGCCCGGATCATTTGCATCTACCGAATGTGATGTATTATATTCAGGTAGCTTGGCTTATATCTATAGGTTCTATATGTTGTGTTGGCCAGTACACAGATTTTATCCATCTATATTTTCAGATTAAGACCACATGGTGTTGATATTCACATAATTAAGAAGATCTGTCATGTTGCATAAGTTAAGAGTGTAGATATTTGCACATAATTAGATGTTAAGCTATGTCTTATTGCATTTTAATTTATTCTATTAAATTAAGTTACACTGCTTTACAGTAAAGAGCGCATCTCTTGATTTTGCAATAGCTTCTACCTAATGTATGTGTGCGTTAATGATGTGTACTTTATTGGGTTGGTATTCAATTTTCGCATATGTTGGTCAAAATCATGTAAATCTTGTTTGGTCTGGTGACAGGACAAACAATATCTTCTTCCATTGACTCATCCAACAAAATCCTTTCCGCAAATTTTTAATCTCTATTGTCTACTCACTAAATTATGTTGAAAGAGATTTGTATATCTTATATTTTATGTATAATATATATATTACATATATATATTATTATTATGATATTATATATGATATATATAATATATATATATATATATTTATTTTATATATATATATATATTATATTATAATAAGTAATTATTAATATAATATATTATATAAATATACATTTAAATTCATACGTATTTGATAATTTCAGAGGTATGTTATAATTATATTTAATCTAAAAATATTATTAATTAAATATAACATAAACTGGTAGTTAACTGTGATAAATTAATAATGAGATAAAGTAAAGGAGGCGCAAAAGTCATTAATATTATAGGAAAAATAAGTTTCTATTAAAGCTTCATTTCTATCATTAAAAACAGATGTTTTACAATAATGGTTGGATTCATATTTAGAGTCGTTACAGAAATGTGAATTACTCTCTTTTTTTGCTCCCTGATTTTTTTCCTGATTCACAGTTTTTTTTTTTTTCCTGTTTTTTAGTTCACATTATTCAAATTTCAAGATCTTTTTACTTCCTCAAGCTAGTAACTTCACTCTAGGTCTCAAACCTAGGATAAGATAAGTTAATTAGATTTTAGTAATAAAGTTTTTGACATGCAGTTCACCTCTTTAAACACACGAGATAACTTTGAAATTTATTGACCAAAGAATATTTTTTTTTGGGGTGTAATGATAATATTATATATTGTCATTAATTATGTGGCATTTCTTTAACCTATATAGGTCATCAATAATAGAGATATATATGCTTAGTAATACCCTGTGTCATACCTGTTATGAATATATTATATATTTAATTTTACAGATAATCTAATGCTTTTTCATTGAGATATTATATATTTATATATTATTTATTACTTATTATTTTTAATACTAATTATATGTATATTTAATGTATATTGGTGAGGAGTACTATTTATTATTTACGAGGCTGTTATGGGGTTATATACACTATATATATAGCTAACTAGAAGTGCCAAAATCGTAATTGGTTACCATAAATTGTTATATTTTCTAATATTTTCAATATTGATTACGATTCAAGCAAGCGTGCGTAATTTAAACGTTTCTGAAATGTGTATTCGGTAGTTTTTTAGTATGTACCTTTCTTATTTATATATTTTCTAGTTCTTTTAGAATCCTCCTATTGAGTAGACTTTCTCTAATTCATTACATATGATTCAAAATTTTTTAAATATAAAGATTGTATTATAGTTATACCGAGAATAATAAGTTGGTTATTTTGTGATAAGTATCTTTTGTTGAAAGGTCCATATTTGAATGTTGTTGTCATATAAATAATAATTAGAAATTTGGTTTTGTAAGTTAGTGCATGTTGTAGGATTCTCGGTTCTTTTTTTAATATTCTTAATGCATCATTCTGTTCGAGATATATTCGATAGTAATTATGACAGTTAATAATAATGCAAGACGGGTTTTTCTTAATTTTTACAGAGGTTTACCTGTAGCTGTGATACTAAGGGACATTTGTGATCAAAAAGTAGCAAGGGAAAATTTTGGGTCTAAGCACTTCTTTATAACTGTTCAAGAAAATATTAATCTTGTAAGCTTTTAGTAACTAAATAAAGTTCTTTAACCATTATCAACATAGGAAAAAAAGAAAATAAAGTCAAGTGAAGCTGGTAATTGTAGAGCTATGCATAGTGTAAAAATATTGAATTTTTTATAACAATTTTGAACTATACTTTTTTAACACTGTAATTCTGTGCCACATCAACTTTTGCTTTTATATAGTATATTATAATATATATATATATATATTATATATATATATATTATATCTATATATATATATTATATATATATTATATATATATATAATATATATATATTTAATTTATATATGATATTATATATTGATATTTTATTATTTATTAATATGTGTTTTGACATATTTTTTCGGTGTATTTATATAGATAGTATATTATATTTTTATATTATCTATATTTTGTGTTACTTATTATTATGTAATACATTTACTCTTTACATTAATTATTTTTATAATATGTATAATATAATATACTAATTAAATAAATTATTATTATATACATTAATATATGTACGTTAATTATATATTTAACTATTTATTTTAGCTTCTATGGTGAGAAGAAAAAGAAAGTGATTAAATTGAAGCCCTTGAAAGAGGAAAGGGAATGCAGAGAGTATAACGTTGAAGATTAATGGCAATGGAATAAGCTTTGATGCAATTGTGGAGGAAACAAACTGAATTTGCATGGAAATTAATTAGTTGTAAACTGCTTTTTTAAGAAACGCTGGTTTGTGAGGTAGTTATTGTCGATGAGGAACTAAGGCCGATAGATAACACATCTAGTGTGGTGGATAGGTAATGTGTGATCTAGTAGTCAAGTGGGTGTGATAAAAAGAATAAAGAAAGGTGAGAAGGTGTGTTGAGTGGAGATACAGTCACGTAGAAGGAGCTGAATATTGATAACAAGAACAGAGCAGAGTAGTGTGATAGCAGGGATGCAAAATTGGCTGTAGGTTCAGAAAAGGATTGAGAAGAATTTTGGAAGGTATCTGCAGTAGGAGGAAAGATAGATTTCAAAAGCTGGTACAAATAAATATAAATAATCATAGAAGCTTTTATTGTATCAAAAATAAAGAAGTCAGGAGGTACTTAAAGCCTAGGATGCTTAACTAACAGTGTATTTGGAAAACCTTTGGAGAAACTAAATGTATGTAATACATGTCAATGTTATTTATTTATTTGATTTATTCACTCTGTTTGGGTGAATCCGATAACGATGGAGAATATGAAGAGGACATTCAATTAAAGTTAAAAGAATCAAGAAATTGTTATAGCTTATGCATTCAGTAAACAAGAACAAGTATTAGAAAATCGTTATAAAGAGTTTAATTATTATATAAATAGTTGAGACTTTTTGAAAAATTTTGTGGATGGAGGTGGTAGTTTCCTGGTGTATATTTTTTGTTATTATGGGAGTAATAGTTGTCGTGTTCCGTCTATTTTGTTATAAGAGGGAAGTGATTACTAGATGTATTGTGGAAATAATAGCAGAAGTAGCTTTTATTGGACATCATATAGCGAATAACAATTTATGTATGAATAGGCTTTTTCAGAATAGGATCTAGGAGAGTGATAGAGTGAATAATTCATGTTGGGTTGAGGATACACATATGTGGTATATTTGGAAGGGTCAAGGATATCTGTTTGGATCTGTTTGTTTTGCTTTAAAAAATTGTTGCTGGGATGAAGAGCTGTTGGAAATGTTAATAACTAACTGCCATATTAGCCCTTTCTGTGGACTGTATAGAAAAGGAAATTTGAGCTCAGTAGCCCAGATGGCAGATCTTGGCTAGATGTTGGCTGGTGAGAGTGTATCGAGTGAGGAACAGACTTGAAGTTATATGTAAGTATTAAAAGCTTGTATAGCATTTTTGTGATTTGTAAAGTGATAATCTTGTGATGTATATAGAATTGTGAGTTTAGAGATTTGGTATTTGAAGGTGGGGACAGATGTAGTCATTACAGTTGGCGTGTTTCCTTCTCCCTTACTCTTTAGTAGCTTAATTAATTATTGTGAGTCATCATTCAAGAAAGTGTTTAAAGAGAATTTCCAAACCTGGATGTTTGAGTATAGATTGGTCATACATGCAGATCTGATTGTTCGGTTTATTGTTTGAGTTAGGAGGCAGGAGTATTGATCATAAGGACTTATGTGAAAGTTTGTTTTCCTAGAAATTTTGAACGAGTATTGGTATTAGAGTTTTGTGAAATATTCAGAAAAAGATCGATATATGAGAGTGGGTAGATGAGGATGTAGGGAGTAAATTTGGGACGATTTATTGCATTGATATTGAAGATAGAAATTGTGAGTAGTTGTATGTACCTGGGTGACAGCATTCACTATATAGCAAGGGAGTGTATGTTGTGAGGGAAGTGGGTAAGAATTTGAAAAATACTCAGAGGAGAGCAATTGAGGTGTGTTATCATCTTCCAATGAATGAAAAGATCGGTCGGCGACTGGATAGTAAAAGTGAAACAAGATAATATTTGATCTGAGCATATATCTGTATCGCTTGTTTTTTCTTGTATTATTGACTATCTTGATGCGAGGAGAGGCATGGAGCATGTACGACAAGAAAGGGAACAAAGATGCGAGGAGCTGGTGTTACTTATAATCATAAGGTCGTTGAGTGACTTTGGAAAGTTGGGAGAGGAACAGAGGAGTAGATAAGATACTGAGACAACAAACCTGGATTAGGGGGAGAAGAGTTGTGTGTGATTCTGTTAAGTTGACGAGGAGGAGGTTGATCAGCGAGACTGTGAGAATGGTAGGGGCATAGCACGAAAGGATTGCTCGGGAGATATGAGTCGGGCGAGAGGGTTGTGGAGGATCTGGAGGGAAGTAAGACCGATAAGTGTGTAGGTTTGGAGAGATGGAATAGAATTGCATGCAGCCCTGAGAGACACTTGGTTGAGACTATTTACGAATGCATCCCCGGCGGATGGATGTGGTATTGGTGAATACTCTAGAAGTGGTACTGTTGCAGAAATCGTATTTGATGTTGTCCTCTGCTGACGTAGCGCTTGATGCGTCTCCCGATAGCGGAAGACGAGACGTAAGTAATGTATGATATCATGTTCAAATAGGAGCAGATTAGTTCCATGTTTTATGGTAAGTTTTGTTAAATAATAAGAGGTGAGGTGTTCCGGATGTGATGTGATGTTGAACAAACTGTGTATTACCTTGAACAAGTTGAGCACTAAACGTGAAATATATACTGATATATATATATTTGTATATTAATAGTATATAATATTTTATTATGCTTTGTAGGTAGTGTATGATTAGTATAGTATTATTGATAATAGTATGTAGATTTTACTACTGTAGGTATATTGAGATATAATATTAATTCTATATTTTATTAAGTATTATATTATTTAAGAATATTAGTTATATGTATAGATTAGTTGTATATATTTAAGATTCTAAGAGTATCATTTGACTGAAATTTCAGCTAAGAAGAATAGTGGGAAACATTTAATATTAAGCCTCTATGTGTTACTTACTTGCTGGCTTGATTCTAATTTGTATTCTTTTACTTAAATTTTTACATTTTTGGCAGTTGTTTTTACCACAGGAACATAAGGAATCTGGGGATCTTAAGTTAATTATAAATTTATATTTTTGAGATGAAGAATGTACCAACGCCTCAGGGTTAGATTTATCGTTTGGGTCGTATAAATATTTTTCTGTTGGAGCAGACTTTTTTAAGGATACAGGCATTAACTCTATAACAGAATCCCGTTCCTTTCCATTTAATGGAGCCAAAGGGTTTTCGTTGTCTTCCCATCTTGAAAATTTATCTTTGCTATTTAAAGCCACGTCAACCATACCTGAAAATTTGACAACCAGAGTCGAAATAGGTCTATGTATATTATCTTGCAGGTAAATGTTGAGGTTTTTTCTTGAAAAAACAAAGAGTAATTCAAACACAGTTAAACAATGCAATTATTTGATAAGAGTTTGCCAACTTTGTTTTTCAGTAAACTGTGGAAAAACAACTTTGGGAAACTGACGTCACAACGGCGAGTTGATTTTTAAAACGGGTGGAACATGGTTTTTTTTTTTTTTTTTTTTTTTGGAAGGGGAGAGGAACTGAATTTTCCAGGGAACGGATTTTTTTTAACCCGTTTTCCATTGCTTTCATTTGAAAATTTTGATTTTCTTGTAATTGCAACAATCATTAAAAAAGTTTCTAGAGACACTAAAAATGCATGTAAATTTCACGAATTCGTTAATATTTACCTAATTTAAAGCTAATATATTTTTTTTTATATAAAAAACTGATAAATAATGGACAAGTAATAAATTTTGTACAAATATATTTTTGTGCAAGAAGGTTGATATAAACGTATTAATATAAAGACATTCAGACATAAAATAATTCCAGATTCTCTGCAGCGAAAATTTAAAATTATATATAAGTTGCGTTCCTCCGTACTTATTGAATTTGTATTGATTAATAAAAATAAAAATAATGACTGATGGTGACTTCACTGATTGGTGGAGAGCTTAGCCAATCATAATTCATTTAATTAAGCCCCATCACATGAATTTTTTGCAATAAAAGGTTATCTTATATTATTTTGTGCCTCTCAGCTTTTATCTTCTGAACTACTGTTAAACGATAGTGCTTATAATTGACTAGTCACTCTAATAGTTTCAATAATTAAGTGCCTTCAAAATGGGATTGATTTCTCGGATTAATTTGTTCAAAAAGTATAATATAACTCCGCAAAAAGCAGCTTGAAATTTTTTATGTGTGCGTTCCGCTAGTAAAGATCTGTAAAGATCTTGAAGCTTCCAGCGAAGTGTCCCTCGAATTAAAATCTTTAAATCCTGCTTAAGCAATTTTTAAGTTCTGTGCTTCAAAATTTGGTACCTAAAATCATATTTTTTTAAATTTCTCTGCAACTAATCTGAAATGGTCACGTTGATTTTATTAAAATAATATATTTAGTGAAATACGGGATCCTTAACTAATTGATAATATTCTGTGTATCACAACACTCCCAATACAGCATATGTTGTGTCCTATTTTAAAGAAAGGTAGTAAGGAAGATTTGGGTAAATTATAGGCAGTTAGCTTTACGCATCTCTGGTTGTAAATCTTCTGGAAAAGTTACTGAAAAGTTCATATAGAGTAAAATATTTAGAAAAACATGGAATTGTATGACTTCTTCAGAGTTTCAGAAAGGGGTGGGTCCATGTAGAACAACCTTTAGACAATTTATGGAAATATATTATCTGATCTTGCAATGACCTGAGGAGATCCAATTGTATATTATATATTTAGAACTTAGCAAGCTTTTGATATGAGTTCCCCAGAAATAAGGCTATGAAGAATGTTTATTGCAATGTGGTACAGTGGAGTGGTACTTGGTAGGATTAAAGGTGGTTGTGGAATAGAAAACAGTGTGTACAACTAAATTGGAATAAATCATCATGGGAAATAGTGAAGAGGGTGTCCCACAGGGTTCAGTTGTTCCTCCTCACTCTCTCTCTCATATTATATATTATATTAATATATATTACTTATATATTATATATATTATATTATATATTTATATATATATTATATTATTATATATATTTTATATATATAGCTAAGAGATAGGTAATGCCCAGAGGTATTATTCATATATATATATTAGGAGTATATATATATATATGTACTACGAGAAGGTAGTAGTCTTATAATATATATAATATATATGTATCATATGGTATTTATATTAATATAATATTATATCTATTTATATTAATTATTTTATATCTATATATATATTATATTTTATCATTATTATATATATATATATTACATATTACTATGTATATATATAATATATATTATATATATATTTTATATTATTATTTAATATTTATTATAATTATATATTATGAATATATTTATTTATATTATATTATATGATTATTTTTATTTATTACTTATGATGAATACTAATATAATATATGTTATCTTAATATATATTATTATTTCATATTATTATTTATATATATATATATATAGTATACTTATATTATCTATTATATATATATAATATTATACTTTATATTTTATATATTACATATTATTATATATTTATTTCTATATCTTTTATTTTTATTATATTATTATATTCATTATTAATATTCTTCTTATTAAATATTATATATATATAATATATTAATATATATTATATATTTTTTTTATATATATATTATATTCTCTCTATATTATATATTTAATTATAAATATATAATTATATTTTATCTTAGGTATTTATTAATGTTATATTCCGGGCTATATTGATTCTATTTACTTATATATTATTTTATTCATCATATATAATATTATATTTATATTATATCATAATCTTATTACTATTATTATTATATTATTATATCTTTACTATTACTTATTATAATTATTTATATTATTATATTTATATATTTATTTCAGTATATATTATATATAAATATCATTTATATATATATTTATTCTATTTATTATTTAATACTATAGTATTATCGACCTATATATATATATAGTATGTATTTATATATATGAGGGGTTATAGGTAGTTTGTTGTATATATTTATTTTATTATTTGATTATTGTATCTAGTATTTTTATCATCAATTTTTTACGTTTATTATTTTTTTACTATTACGGTTAGGTTAAGTGGGGTATTATATTATGGGCTAGGGTTAGGATATACTTATACGTTTCGTCATATATTTGGTTTGGTGATGACGTTTTATATCTTATCTGGTTATGGCTAAGTTAATTCTAGTAGTGTAATAGTAATACTTTTATGATGTAAGTTAAATCTTTTATTACTTTTTCATATTTTAGTATATTATATAATAGTATATTACTTTTTTTTTTTATATTTATCCTTATATTATTTTATTATTTATGTGTGTATTATTATCAGTCAGTCTGTATATTTTTGTTAGTATATTTATATTATAGTATATATATTTTATATTATATTATAATATTATATTATACTATTATATATATTTATAATATATAATTATAATTATATATATACCTCTATATTAATTATATTATAATTTATTACGTATACCATAATTAATTATCATGTACATATTACTTAAATTTCAAGGTTATTCTAATTTCTGCACATGTATTATAATTAAAGTTTGGCGCAAATCAGTTGGATCAGGCTGAAGGATTCATTAAATAGCATTCAAAATGATTCGTTGATAAATTTCTTGTGGGCAGATATAGTGGCAAATGAATTTTTAATTTGTAAATAGTGTAAGGTTCTTATCACATAGGTTATGTCGAACTAATAAGTTTTAACTAACCGCGTATGAACTGTGGGATTTAGGCTTTTTAGGGTCTGGTGGGTAGGCGCAATTTAAAAAGAGTATTTAGGGTGATTACTAAGCAGTTAATTTGAAAGTAGTAATCTAAGTGGGTTTATGGAAGCAAAGGATTAAACGGCTAAATATGATTCTTGTGGTCAGGATATATATATCGGGCAATGTTGTTTACGAAGAGGATAGGATGAGTAACATTTGTTAATAGCGTATAAATAAAACTGCATTGGTTTAGGCCAGTAATACAGTATTGGTCAGTATTAGTTTGGGCCCCTTATTTTTAAGGTAAGACTTTTGTTCTTATGCTAGAAGAAGTGCGAACGGAGAGCAGGCATGGAATGATTTCTGATTTTGAGTGTAAGAGCTATGAGCAGTTATAGCTGAGGAGTTAGGGATGTTTTTTTTTTACTGTAGAATTTAGGCAGATTGCCTAGTAGGGATCATGATACATTGAGCTATCAAAATAGTATTACTACTCTATATGAAATTAAACATTTTTGACGGAGACCAATATAATTATCATTTGAGTAGAGCACGGACCATGGTGATCTAGGGGCAGTTAATAAGAAGAATTCACGTAAAATGCGAAGCCCTTCTCTTGATATACAAGAAAGCATTTGCATTCAGGTAATAGGGTTGTTGCATATCTTGATAATGGATTTGCCACATGGGAGTGTTTTTGATGCAACTCGATTGGCAGACAATTTTTAAGATTAAGTGTACTGCTGTCATGGTTATAACCATATTATGCCAAGTTGCGGCTCTCGCTTATATGTGGTCTATTGGTTCTAGCTAGCTCCCTCCAAATTAAAACAATGCCAGGTCAACTAGGATGTTGATAGAAATAATGAATATTTTGTCAAGTATATATTGTGATTTCATCAGTTTTTTTGTTTTAACATTTTGAAATTTCAATTAAAATGAGTAGAACAAATGTGTTCAAGTTAAAGAAAATATACATAGGAATCTTTAAGCCAGGAGAAGATTAATGGCCTCATAGACGGATATGATAAATTTTTCGATATATTATATTCAATTTAATATTCATATTTGGGCTCTTATCTTTGCGGCTGCTAAATTAAGTCAATTTGTAATTATAAGTGTGTTAAACAACATTATGACTCAAATTAACTAATTGCAACACTATGTTGCGTACAATAATAGAATTGCAAAATTGCTATATGTAGAGTTTGTATAAGATGTGCACTTTGGCTTCAATGAATAATTTCGATAGCAACTGGAAGTTTTCACTCATAATAAAACTAAGGTTCAAATTCATTTACATAGTTTGCTAGATTTTTGTCGCATGTAATGTCTTGTCTTTTAATCTTGTAAATATTAGATTGAGTCATCTAGATGACACTACAGATGCCAGTTTTATTGCATTTTAATTCGTGGGTGTGTATGATGCTGTGGTTTATTATTTTTGTTGCGATGAAATTTATGACACTCAGTGAAGCATATTTATATGTCAATTATAAATTTACGCGTTGGTGTGATTATATAATATATTGGAGCTAAGGTATTTTATATTTTTTATTTGGTTTTTCTTATAGCAATTATTGTTAATATTCAATATATTATGTTATTATATTTTTCTATTTGTTATGTATTATATATTATCTATTAGTATTATAAAATAATATGATGTGATATAATATATTATATATCTTATATACATCTTTATATTTATATATTTACTATATTATATTACTAATTATTATATATTTATTATAATTATTATTATTTTTATTTATATATAATTTATTTAATATATTATTATATTATCTATATCTTATTTTATATTTATATTAATATATTATATATATATTATATATATAATATATAATAAATTAATATATATTATATATATTATATATATATATATATTATTATCTTTATTATTATATATTATCGGAGAGAGAGAGAGAGAGAGAGAGAGAGAGAGAGGAAGACGCCTAACATCCTATGATTAAGCAGTGCAATTAGTTTTTCGTATTTTGTTTCTAATTTGACACCTTCTGACTAATAACAATTTTATTTTTGGTTTTTGCTTATTTTGTAATTTTTTCTTATTTTTCATTTTCGATATTAATTAAAAAAAATAGTTCCTTAATAATTATTGCACACATTTACACATAGATATTTAAATAATTATTAGGTATTAGTTCCCCGTTTTGAGATATATTGCCAAAAAAGATTATACTTTTTCGAAAAGATTTATTGGTTGACTTTTAATGAGATTATTTCCCATCTAAGAGAGTTAATCATTCTTTCTTAAATTGCTATGAATGCGTATTCTGATGCCATTGCAATCGATATTAAAAAAAAAAAAAGTTGTATATTATGCAATTTATAAATATAAATATCTAAAATTCGAAGAGCTAATCTTATTTTTAAATAATTAAATATAGCAGAATAATTAATAAGGTAAGTTTGATATATATATTATATTATATTATATTATAATATTATATATTTATATCTTATCTTTAATTTTATTATAATATTTTAGTTATATATATTATTATTTAGTTGTATTATAATTTATTATCTATTTATTATATACTTTATTTATAACTTATTTATATATTTTTTTTTTTTATATTATACATATCCTATTTATCTTTGATCTATAGTTTTTTTTATCTTATATGTTTATCTCTTTCTATTATATATATTATTATTCATTATATTTTTTTGGACTCTTTTTCTTCACTTATCTATTTTATATAATATTATATATATATTATTATACTATATATATTATTTACTTTATCTAATATATATATAGTATTATAGTAGTTTTACTACTTGTGAAAGAAAATTATTGCTTGGTATATTTAATATAGTCGTCTGTGATTTTATATATGTTTTCGTTTAGGGATAAGGTGTTTAGGGTGCTAAGTTATGCGGTCAGTTTATGGTTAATGAATATAGGTTAGATTAGGCGTGCTTATATAAGTGGGTTGGGGTGAGTTAGTAGTAGACGGACGGTGTTGGGGTTAATTAGCGGGTATGTTGTAGTGAGAGCTGAGATGCTAGTAGTGAACGGTAGAGTTGCTAGTGACTTTATATGGGGGGGGGTGGAGGGGGTGGGGTGGAGTGGAGAGACAAACAAATGACAAATTATTAAATATTGCATTTCGGGAGGGAAGGATACTGTCCCTAATAGGGTAGTCACAATATTGAGTAACTACTTATATAATACTATATATATATTATTATATATATTAATTTTAATTATTATAATATATATATATCTATATAATACTATATATTTATGTTATATATTATACTTATATATATATAATACCTTACTTGATTCCCCTTCACATTGCCAAGTTTACCAGAGCCGCACTGGCGTATTCCCACTGGATTTTCCATGGTTTTTGGGTATCTATTAAATTAGTATATTTCTTGATTAAAGTCAAATTAGGTCTGGTCTTAGTTACTGTACACAACATACTCATACGATACTAGACAATGTATTTAAATACACAATAACACAAAAGCTGTAGTGTGGTTTAGCATGTATCTTAGCTTTAAAAAAAATTAGTTTTTAGTTTTTTTTTATTTTAGTTTTGAATTTTGTGTATAAATAATGTTAAATTGTACAGCCCTCTATGTGTTGCTTTGTGTTTTTGTCGTGAGCCTAATGTATTTAGATTTCGTGTAATTCTTGTATTAATGATCTTGACAAATGCCCTAGTGTCTTTTTGTGATTTGCATGAGTATTTTTCGTTAGTTTGGTGATGTTTCTGTTGCAGCCTTGAATGGTGACATGTCTGATAGGCCAATTGTGCTCTACTCGTCTTTTTTATTTTCTAATGTTCTAATGTTCTTAATATTGTTTTACAAATATTTAAGGTTTATTAATTTTAACAATTTCCTGATCATTAATGAGTTTAAAATAAAGCAAATAAGACAGGAGACTGCTAGCCCTACTGATGACTCTCTAAGTCAGCCTCGGGGAAGAATACGGCTACTCTTTTCCAACAACACACACATCTCAACTCTTCACACTAAAATTCCTCTATTGAAGGTTGGCTCTCAAAGACAACTACTGTTACCTTTATCTTAATAAAAGTGGTACTTCAATAAAGAATTGTGTCAATCCGGGAGCTGGTCACATAACGTATCGGTTTAAGCAGTCTTATGGCACGTAAGTTCTTCTACTGGGTCGTACTGTACATAGATACAATAATTCTTGCTGTGTTCCGCTCTGTTCAGTGACTTCTCAACTGAAGGTGCCGGCAACTGCTACGATAACAATTGAGTCAACCAAGGTGTTCGAAGTCCATTCTCAGTGACTCAATGTTTGTGCACACTGCTCCTCATTCCTGACCAGTCTATCTCGCTCTGACCATCACCGACGTCTCTTCCCAGGTCCGAGAGCGAGATGATAAGAGACAATAATTATATTAATATTATAATTATAATATTAATTATTATAGATTATATTTATATATATAAGCTTTATTTATATTCTTTATCATTTTTTATATTATCATATATATATATTAGTATTATATATATATATATATATATATATATATATATTATATATATATAATATATATATTATATTTATAATATATATTATATTATAATATATATATATATATATATATATATATATATATATATAATATATATATTATATATATATATATATATATATATATAATATATAATACTAATATATATTATATCTTATATATACTAATAGTATAAATCTATATAATATCATATTGATATATTTGTGGCGTCTGGTGCAGAGGCTGCTACACCTACCGATGAATATATATATCATATACTATATATTATATATATATATTTATATTATATATATTATTATATATTATAATATATATTTATATATATATTATGATATATAAATATATAATATAATATATATTATATTATATTGTGGCGTCTGGTGCAAGCGAGGCTCTTAGCACCGACCGATGAATCCCTTAAGCAGCTTTTCCGGGAAGAAGGGGGGGGGGGGGGGGGGGGGCGGGTTCGGGGCGGGTTGGTTGGCTGCCACTATTTATCGTGACATAAGCCTCTTCACAATCAGAACAAGGTATCTTATATATTCCTGTATATAATATTCTGGTTAATTCAAGGAATCAGATATTTTAACACTTCAATTATTTGGCTGACCTTATGGAGTTAGTCCATGCGAATCATCTGCGTTGTTCCAATTATGTGGTCTTGAACAACTTCCATTCTTCGGAATATGGTTCACCAGAACAAGCCATCAAATCAAGCTTTCTCTGTTGGGACGCTATTTTGCCTCTTTCGTCATTCCTTTGCGCTGTATCTCTGTACTTCTCTAAGCTTCATGCAGATGTGGAACTAGGACTGCTCGTAAGTAGTACGGAGTGGGTTGAAGTCCTTCTCGGTGACTTATGTTTTGTGTGATCCTACTTCATTAGCTCTCATCATCTGACAGCTACAACGCTACTACCTCTTTTTTCTTCTTTTCTTGTCCGACGATCTCTTCTTTTCAGGGTCTGCGGAGAGCGTTTAGTGTGACTCGCCATGGTAAATTTTGTTGATTTTGTAGGCAGTTCTGTGGCTTCTGGTGCAGGAGCTGCAGCCACACCGGATGAATTCTCTAGCAGCTATTCAGTGCGAAGTAGAAACTTCAATCTTTAGTTCGTTAACACTTTACGCTTCAGCAATACACCCTCTGGTAACAAGCACGAATTGTAGACCAAGTTGTTGGCTTTAAGTAATATATATGTAATTTAATATTACATATGTTGAGCTTCAGATACATGTTTATTTACCTTGTATATATTTTTATTTAATATTCTTTGTTATAAATTATTGCTATCATTGTTATTGTTATATGAGTTGTTTATATTAACTCTGAACTTTTTTTTACGATCTATTTTGTGACTTTTTCATACTTATTTGATATATATTAGTTATACTTATATGTTAAGATATTGTAGTTTATTATTATATATATGATTATTGGGCGTCGGGTGGAAGGCGGGCTGCGACCACTCACTGACGAGTCCAAGAAGCCCCCGGTGTGACGTAAAAACGCAATTATTTCGCGACATGCTTACACTTCTCTTCTACATCATTTCATAGTCTTCAGCTAATTGAAGGAGGTCTCAAGTCACTTCACTTACTCCCTTCATAATATATATATATATATATATATTATATATATATAAATATATATAATTATATTCTATTATTATTATATATAATATTATTCTTCATATTATATTAATATATATATATTATATATATATATATTATTTATATATAAGTTATTTATTTATATTAATTAAGGTATATAATGTGTATACTTATTGAAGGGAGGAAGGTAGTTGTCTTGGAGAACTTGTCACCTCAATAGAGGGATGTATTGCATTGTTTGAGAGAGTTGAGGAGCGTATGTCATGATAAAGTGGGCGTTCTTCCATGCTAGGCTGTTTTTAGGTTGTTCCATTCAGTTATAGTGGCTACATGATCAGCCTCGACTGCCCAGATCGTCCCCGGTAGACTAGGTTGGCACAAGGGTTCGATCCTGAACAAGATGTGGCGACCGCAGTAGAGAGAATATCTTGGATGGGACTGTGGATTTGTCTTGCCCGAGTGTTTGTTGTGCGACTTTTTGCCAGTGCAAAGATGTCATGACCGATCACCAATTTGAAGGAGTATGAGTAATTGTTGGTGTCTGTGAGAATCGCATCATCATATTGATGAGTGATGTTTGATGTTGAATGTAGTTATTGATAGCGCATTGTCATGATAAAGTCTGTGGCGTGTCTCTTCTCCGGGATGCCTGGGTCTGAGGAGTCATTCAGTAGGTGCCTATTGCAAGCTTTTCTTCTTGCCCAGATCGATCAGCGAGATATTAATAATTAGCTATTAGTATGTATTCTGATTTTACTTGTTTTATATATTTATATTATATAGATTTTTAGTTATATTTATATATACTATATATATTTCTATATTTATATATATATTATAATATAAATATTTATATTATATAGTATATTATATATTATATTATTATTAATATATATCTGTATATAATATTATATCGGTGCATGATGGTTCATATCGCGGTGTTTATATGTATGCGGGATATTCTTATGCAAACGCCAAGCATTGGCGGATATTGTATTGTGTTTGGATATATGTTGTTGCAACTGTTCAGAGATCTGTGCATTTCGATTATATAAGTCTCTGGCTTATTCTTTATCTCGACTTTTCCTGTTCTTCAAAAATTTTTAACAGAGTACCCTGAACTTTTATACTTTATATTTCACCTAAATATTCTTATAAGATACTCTCATATCTTGCTATTTCATTCCTCAAGGGTGGCAAATCCTTGGTCTGCTCATTAGTTAAATTGTGCTCTGAATTTAGCCCTTCTCTCTTACACATGTCACAAGTTTATTCTTTATTGTTGGGCACATATTCAAAGATACTTTGTGTCGCAGATTTACCATATCTCATTCACGTCTGTTATAGCAATTTTAAGTTCCTTCTCAGCTAGCAAATTGATGAGAAATGCCCTCTATTCCTTTCTTTGGTGATGAAATTTCCATCCTCCACATTATTAAGCCTAAAGAGCTTCCAATTTCTCTCATCAGATCTTGATCAACTTAAAAAAGCTTTGCCTTTTTCCTTTTTTTAAATACATAAGAAAATAATAACCCCAAAATCCCTTGGGGGGGGTTTCCTTTTCCATCCCTCACCATCATCTTTTATTAGAAGAGTCTGTTTTAATAATATGTTTTTCTTTAATGCTCTCTTCTAGTCGGCAGACAACCTCAGCAAGTCAAACATGTATAGGCGATTTATTCCATTATATCGCTTTCTCCCTCTCTGCCATTCCTGCTTTCTGTGTACATGACTTTGTTAAGAGTGCCCCTTCTCACAATATTAGCTGTGATTTCCTTAGTGGATTATTAGCTTTTCCACCCTTCTTTTTCAACCTGATGTGCCCTTCTGTCTCTCTATCAAGTAAACACTTTTTCTTTACTCTTTTCCCATGTTATACCTTTCTAGAAGCATTTTCCCTCTCCCGGCCAATCTACCCATTTTTCTCTCTTATTTCACTTGTTTCAATGTAGGCTTCTATACTTCGCTTTTCTTCTTTGATTTCATATATATCTATTGTCACTTGTTCATTGACGTACTTGTTTAATATTCTGTTTATGTTTCCATCTTTTATCATTTTACAAGACTCCCCTGAAATCACATATTTTTCTTCTCTTCTCTTCATGACATGCCCAACATTTTCCTCAGCAACTTTCAAAAGAGCCTGTTTAAAACTATTTCACTCTGCTCTTTGTTTTCTCTCTCGTCTTCTGTTTTCTCTCTTTCTCTAGTCATCTAATCAAATCTATGTGTTCAGATTTTAATCTTTTAAAGTCCTTGTCTTATCTTGACTCTTAACTTTGAGATTACTTCTCTCAAAGGTCTTTATCTTTCTCTGTTAATATTTAGTGGCTGTGCTTTTTTACATTATTCTCTGATCTTATATTACCGGTGGTATTTGCTTAATAATTTGTGTTACTTGCCATGTCTGCTCCTCTCTTGAATCCCACATCTCTCAATGAAGTTCTTCATCCCTTTCTTATCGCAAAATAGCCTAACTGATTCTACGCTCTACCATCTTGGGAAACCATGTGATCTTGTGACATTTTTTTACGTGGGAACAAGGTTCTACCAATCACCAGGTCAAACTCTTCGTAGAAACCCACAAACCATCCTCCATTCAGTTTCCTTTTCTCAACACCAAGCTTTCCCATTACTCTCGAATGATTATCATCATTTGGTCCGACCTTGGCATTAAAATCTCCTACAGCGATCAGGATAGGTCTTCTATTCACTTCCCTCACCATCTCCTTGAGACTCTCATAAAAGTCTTTCATTTCCTCTATTAATCCTCACTGAGACTATTTCTTAGCTAATCACAAACCAAACTCCCATCTATTAACAGATGAATATTGTATAACTCAACACTACTCTAGGTATTGTTAAACGAACCTTTCGGGAATTGCATGGGGTATCAGTTATTACTAATTCTTGTGTAACAAACTGGATGCCAATTATTGATATTTATAATTAGATTTCGTAAATCATTTTATGTCTCCATACTAGGTGAGTATAAAAGTATATTCTCACGTATATGATATTATAGTTATAGTGGTTTCTACCAGATGAAACATTGGTTTGGTAAACTAGAAGATACGTGTCATGGTCCTAAATAACTCACCTGTTCCCTAAATAATAGTGTACTTTAGGATAAGGAATTGCAAGTGTGGTTTCCTAATTTGCTGATGCTTACTAAAATTGACTATTTTTGGCATCCAAATGTCTGTGTAATCGTTTAATTCAAGTCGTTTTTTCTGTATTGAATAAGCAAAATAATTTTCGAAAATAAATATCACGTGTAACACCAGAAGCAGGGAATGGCACGGAAAAAACTCAACATTGATTTATTTCAATCTCACAATTCTATTTTTTGCGACCTTTTCTCTTCTCCGTTTACTTTCCGTTCTTGTTTTTCCCTTTCATGCTTCTCTGCCCCCATTCCTCCCCTTTTTTCACTTTCGTTCTTCGCCTTTTTTCTGAATTTTTTGTCTCTTCACTTGCTTCGGATTTTGCTTTTATAATATACGACTCCTACATTATTTTGAATTTTGTATATCTCTATGGTTGTGATCGTTGACTCTTCAATAGAAATAAAAAATCGTAATAAACGATGAATCTATCTACTCTTCCGTATAGTAGATTACAACAAATAAATCATACAAAATGTGATCTTAGCAAAATATTACACCACGTAATTTTTAATCGTTGCCATTCCGTTTAATTTTTAATAACATGAACAAAAATTAATCAAACCACGAAAGTTGATGAGTCATGTATAATAGAAACTATAAAAGCAGACAGATTTTACCTTTCCTGAAAATTACTGTATATATATTAAATATTTTGGTTGTCACTAAATTAATCACATTGTTAGTTTTTCTAATCACATGGTTAGTTTAACAGTATATAAGAGCTAGTTCTATATAAAGTAAGTTATCT